>OY755044.1:89838477-89906595 GCA_963576565.1 Aspidapion aeneum | reverse complement strand
TCTTTAAATTTAAAAATCTACAGAAAAGTTCTTACTTCCTTGAAATAGTACTATCCAGAAAAGGAATACCACTATTTTGTTCCTCCTGAATGAATCGAATTTTTGAATAGAATATGTTAATAATGAACTTTTTGAATTTGATCTTTTGGAACACAAGTGCTTAGAGCACACAACTGCTTAAGGTAATACATATAGATAAATAAATAAAGGTTTATTTTATATCATTCAGCATAAAATACAATATCACATACATCAAATACAATAGGGTGTTTGACAGTAGTAAAAAATAAATATATATTTATTTTTAGATATCTCTTTAGGTCTTGGGAATGCTAAAAACAAACTTTTTTGTTTATTTTTTCTCAAATTCATAGTTCTTTGAATTAAATAAATTCATTGAATTAAAACAATTAGCCACGTGATTCAAAACAGGCGGTCTACCAATCAGCTGCGAGTGACGTCACAAAACAGTAAACGTCTCGAACGAACCTATTTTCTGTGTTATTTTCTTATGGATGGTAATGTTTGCTTTGGTTGAAAGTGCGAATTATCGTCCTAAATTAGATTTTATTTTGTATTTTGCTTATAAAAAACATTTTTAATGGAAAACGGATTCTCCAAAGCCGATAGCTCCAACTTGCCAATGCTGAACTCCTTTATGGTGGCAGGCTTCTTTGCCAACAACAGTGATTTTTGTTCTGCGGAATTTAGAAACGTTAAAATGTTGATGTAAGTATTGGATGAGTTGTTTTGTATATAACTGAAAGTTTTTTACGATATTCTTCGCCTACTTTTACTCATTGAGATTTTGAGTTTAAGTTATATGTTTTGCTTTTTTGTTTAATATGCAAAAAGTATACAACGACCAGCAATACTTGAAGTACTGCATAGGTTACACTGCATAGTCCTGCGTAGGTACTGCCTAGTTCTGCCTATGCACTGCCTAGTCTTGCATATTCACTGCTCAGTCCTACATTTAGTCTGCATGTGCACTGCCTAATCCTGCATTTAGAGGTACTCCTTAGTCCTGCCTTACAACTGCCTAGCACCGCCTAAAAATTTGTACACCTTTCTGCCTATTATAGTTGTTCACCCCTTGTAATAAACATAACCTCAAAAATTTCATCGTCATTTACGAAATAGTTATATATATTATGGACAACGTGAGAAAAATTAATAGAAACAATTTAGTTATATTCACATCAAAGTGATCTTCACAAATGTAAAGTGAAAATGTATTAGATAAGGCCCTTGGGTCTCTTCGAACAAGTTCTAGCCATTTTTCCGTTATTTTGCTGCTGTAGGCACATGAATAAATAGTTTTTTAGGTGTTTTTATGCTAGTATTCAAACACTCAGGCACCACACACTACTTATAGGACATTTTTTTACATAAAAAACAGTAAAAACACAGACCAAAAACAAATAAACACTTGAGTGCCGTCTATCTGTCCGCGAGTTTACTGCGCTGTGACGTCATTGCAACGCCATGCTAGAAATGAGCGTTTTAGCGGCAAATTCAAATCGAAAATTAGAAAACTTGATTTTAAATGTGTTCCATGATAAAATATACTATTTTAACAATTTTGCATAGCAAATTAGGGATCTATGTATCATTCTAAACTCTTTTCTAAAATTTGTCGTAAAAACGTAACTTCGACATGATAATATCGCAGACTGGAGATTACCCATTTGTTACCTATTTAATTATATGATACAAAAACATTTATAGGACTAGAAGGATAAAACATTCACATCATATCAAAAAATGACAATCGCTAAACAACTGTAGTACCTGCTTATCTTGAGAAAGTGATAGAATTTTTAACTATTTCCAATAGGTTAATGGTGGTGCAGGCAAATTATATGGAGATAATGGAAAACGATTAATTATAAGGCAGAAACCAAAACATTAGAAAAGTACCCAATGCAGATATTGAAAAATTTGGTTCAGCGGATCATGCATGGTCAAATCGAGGGGTGAACAGCTAACCCAAAATGTGTACACCGATTGTGAAAATCCACAATCTTTTGCTAAGATTGTGAGGGATTGTGGCAAGATTGTGAGTAGTAGTAGGCTAAGTTTTGCATAAGTTTTTGTTAAAGTTTTGCATAAGGAGTCTGGTTAAAAATAAAATTTATTGAAGCTGAATTTATAATAAAAAACAAAGAAGTTTTCAGTCAACCAAGCACGGACATACCGCAAAAATGGAAACCACTCCATATGGAAAACAAGCGTCGTAGGTTAGGATAAAAAAGGGGGCGGGCCGTTACATCTAACTGCACACCTAGTAATATCAGTAGCAGCATGCAGATTGAATTGTTTAGTTAACACTTGCAAACGGTTAGATACTTACTAACCGAAATGTCGGGTTTAAAATAAAGACAAAGGAAGTCCGAAATTTTGTTTCTGCTCAATCATTGCTTTCAAGTTTCAAATAAAGGCAGAAGCCCTTCAAGTTCTAGTAGGTTGTTAAAACAAGATTCCTACACATACATACCTTTTACTTCTAGATAATCCTTTTTTCGAAGTTCTTCAGCCCATTTTATTTCCGTTGCACCTGACTCGTTATCATCTTCCCACTCTTCATCCCCTTTGTAGCTCTCACTCTCAAACAATTTTTTTAGCTCTTTATCTATTTCGGCCTCTGTTAGATAATCAGATTTTAAAGTAGTTGATCTAGTTCTAGGTGTGCTTCTAAGACTTCTACCATTTTTATTAGCGTCGTTGAATATATTTTTTGCGTTTGATTTAATGACTTCTTCTTCATTTTTTTCTGTTTTAATTTTGCTTGAGTTTTTAGCTGATTTTGTAGTTTTCGTTTCACTCTTATGAGTTTCGACATTTACCTTTGCGATCGATTTTTTATTTTTATTGATGTACGGAACAGGAAGAGATTTGGTGACTCCTAAAAAAGTTCGTTATGTACTTGACTTCTTTAAAACCTCAACATATTGTTATTTGTTTTATATTTCGCAGTCAGTTGCATCGTATCTGGCTCTGTAATGAAAGCGCAAGTGACAAAACCGCAAGTAACAAAACTGCGAGTAACAAAAGCGCGATGTAACATAACCTCGAGTAACAAAAGCGCGAATGTGTATAACTGGCGATACGTTTATTTCTATAGTTAATGGGAAAATAAAAGAAGTAGGGAAAGACCCCAAATGAGATGGGCAGACGATTTGAAGAAACATGCGGGAGCTAGATCGATCAACACGGCGACAGACAGAGAAGATTGGAAGATATTGGTGGAGTCCTATGTCCAAAGATGGATCAAAGAAGGCTAAATAGATAGATAGATTGAGTCTGCAATAATTCTGCAATAGTCATAAAGGGGCCTACAGACACGCGAGCATTTCTTGAGATTAGTACGCGAACTAATCTCTGCATACATGTACGTTTGGTTGAATTGCCTACACACACGAAGACAAAATTAAACGTTCTAAACATAAACACGATATTATCAATGCGTCTTGCCTAGACACCGAGAGATTTGCTCGCGTACATTGTGCGCGCGAACTAATCTTCGAGAGATATTTTAGGCGGATATTGTCTACACACGAAGAAATTAGTATGCGCAACTTGTACGCGCGTACTAATCTCTAGAAATGTTCGCGTGTCTGTAGGCCCCTTTATAGTTTAAAATATAGTGTTATTGCGCAATATATTGTTACGGGTTCACTGCTACAAATAAAACTCGCAAATTTCAAAAACGGCATCTCAATTTATTTAGACAATTATGTACAAAACACGCACTTAAACTTCTAATAACTTGCTAATAACTCACTATTGAAATCGGCCTATGAACTTCGTGTTCATATCTCGCGATCACTACAGTTCGTTATCTCTGACTGACTTCCGATGCGCGATGTCCGGCCCTATATATAGGGTCGTCGAACTTTCCCGAACTATCTATGCTTGTTCGATTCACGAGTATACCGGTTTTTGCTAGAAGGTTTGCGTCCGAGTACGAGTGTGAGTCATAGATAACGCAACTAAAACCTAGACTAAGAATACAACCATAAGATAAGTCAACCTAATACTACACTAATCCTAAATAAATTCTAACTATAAAATTTAAATAACTTAAATTTGTAACAATATGTACAAAATTAAGTCGCTCATGAAGTTATCGAGATATTTACACGACACTGTTAGACATGCCAAATAATAGTAAAAATCTACAAGGTGATACTTTTTTAGGGGTCATGTCCGAGGTCATGTCGCCCTTTCCCCAGATTGTTTTTTGTTGTTAGCCACTGGTAGATCATAAAAGAACAAGTCAAAACATTGTTTCAATTGGAAACATTTTACCTCTTTTTTCGCATCTTTAATCGTTATAGATAAAATCGCTGTTGCATTAAAGGCTGCCATCACTAAAATAAAACCTGCTCTGTATGGTATATGACGAGTATACATGTATGTAATTTGGGCATGCTATCCGGAACTTCCGATGTAAAAGTATTAGGACGTCAACCTAGTGTATGTGGTGCAAACGATTTATGTTTAAGATTAAAACACGTTTGTAATCACATGCTTCTATAAAACCAATCAAGAGCGGATAGTCGGGGTTCAGTTCAGTGAGTACGCTTAGTACCTAAGTTCTTAATAGTTAAGTATAGAAACAGTAAAGAGAGTCTTGCCGAGAGCTGAACCCGACCTACACGTGAATAATATTTGTATCAGAAAACTGGGCCAGACAGTATCTTTGTACTTAGTATTAATAAACCCTTAAATCATCTCACGATCCTCTTGATTTGTGCGCAACACGTACGCAAATAGTCACGAAAACCCCCTCGTGACAATATCAAAATAACAAAAAAATATTATCTTAAAAACTTTTAACATTAATTATATGTTATTTAATTTTGAAATAACCTGTATATAGCAGGGTGGTCAACCGTCCCGTTTTTTACGGGACTGCCCCGTATTCAGATCAAAAGTCCCGTATCCCGCCATGGGTTTATAAGGTACAATATACATATGCCGTATTTTCAGATAAAAACAGCACAATAACACAATGCAGAGAGTCAATGAAAATCCACAAGACACTAGCCATACCAAGTGTACTTTGGCTGCCTGACTTCCTCATGCGCAGATCTATCAATATTATTTACCTCATGTATTACAATAGATGAACAGGGTGAACCAAAGGTTTTTGAAACTTTCTATTTTCATGTGGTTAGAAGCAAGTGAAAATCACCCTGTTCATTTACTGTAATACATGAGGTAAATAATATTGGTAGATCTGCGCATGCGGAAGTCAGGCAGACAAAGTACACTTGGTATGGCTAGCGTCTTGTTGAAAATCCTGATCTAACTGAAAGAGCTAAAGCCAACATAAATATTACTTCAAAAATTAAAGTTAAATTATTTTTTTTATATTTTAACTAAGTATATTTTTGCATTTTTGTTTAACTTTTTATCCTTGTTGGATTAGTTTCTCTGATTTTGTTTTTTAAATATTTTTTACAAGAGATACAGAGAGAGAGAAGAAGCTAGGGAAAGCTGGTAGGAGTTGGTTTTTTAGTGGAAGAAGCTAGGAGATGGTGGTAGTAGGTTGACTTTTTGGTGGCAGAAGCTAAGGGAAGGTGGAAGTAGGTGGTTTCTTAATCTTAGAAGGTGGGAGTAGATGGTTTTTTGGTAGGAGAAGCTAGGGGAAGGTGGTACTAGTTGGTTTTTTGATGGTAGAAGCTAGGGGAAGGTGGTAGTAGGTTGATTTTTTGGTGGAAGAAGCTAAGGGAAGGTGGTTTTTTGATGGTAAAAGTGATTTTTGTGCTGGTAGAAGTAGGGAAAGGTGGTAATAGTTGGTTTTTTGTTGGTGTAAGATAGGGGAAGGTGGCAGTAATTCCTCTTTTTGGTGGTAGAAGTTAGGGGAAGGTGATATTAATTAATAGATTTTCTGCTGGTAGAAGCTTGGGGAAGATGGTAGTAGTTGGTTTTTTGCTGGTAGAATCTACAGGAAGGTTGTAGTAGTTGATTTTTTAATGGTAGAAGCTAGGGGCAGGTGGAAGTACATAGGTCGTTTTTTGGTGGTAGAAGCTAGGGGCAGATGGTAATAATAGTTAGTTTTTTGATGGTAAAAGCTAGGGGATGGTCATGGTGGTAGTTTTTTGATGGTAGAAGCTAAAGTTATTAGTTGATTTTTTTGTGATAGAAGTTAGGAGCAGGTGGAAGTAATTGGTTTTTTGATGGCAGAAGCTAGGGGAAGATGGTAGTAGTTAGTTTTTTGATGGTAGAAGCTAGGGGATGGTAGTAGTTAGTTTTTTGATGGTAGAAGCTAGGGGATGGTAGTAGTTGGTTTTTTGATGGTAGAAGCTAGAAGAAGGTAGTTGGTTTCTTGGTGGTATAAGGCAGGTGAATGTAGTAGTAGAAGCTAATAAAAGGTGATAATTGAAAAAATGTATTTTTGAGATAAAACATATCATTTAGTAAGAGATAAAGTTTGAACCAGGTAACTGCACATGCCTCAAATGAAGGATAAGTGAAAAATGGGACATGCAAAAGGTCCCTATTTTAACCTTGCCTATCATCCCTTACAGTTTGGTGCATCATATAAATTGTATACATGTATGTATTCAAAAGTGGTTGTGTAGCAGATTTCATTTAGTGAATTTTGCTAAATCGTTTTCTTATTCTAATAGTGTTTTTTCTCGTCGGTTTGGTTTTACAAGACTATGGAGGCAATGAAACATTTGGGGTGTTTTAACAAGGATATAATCGTAAAACTTCTATTAAAAATTTATGCTGCTTGTCCGCCCGTTTCCAAAAATCTGTTTTCTTAAATAAATTGTTTGGTTATAAAAATAAGGTTTTGTGAGAAACAGCTTTTGGGATATTTTGTGATCATAAAGTTATTGTCGGCAAATCCTTTTTAAAACTTCGACATAAAGCACATGTCGTATTCTCCTAAGATACAGTTGTATTGTTTAAACTGTCAAATAATCAGATTACGGTTTGCACCATTGAAACATACGAAATTTTGCAAAAAAACTGATACCTAACAAGACCTTCCTTGAACTCACTGACCACGCTGAATTATATGGAGAAAATTTATCTATTCTCAATCTAGCCACTGTTGACGGCGAAAAATTTATCTTCTATATGATCAAAATGTGTAACTACATTTCTTTTTGTGGGGAAAACTTGTTCATTTATAATATAGAGTAGCATTTGTGTTTGCCCTACTGGACCTCCATGCATTGTGACCACATATGGATCTATTGTGCCCACATACCTAGATACTGAGTTTGACTAAAGTGGCATATTTTTTTTCCACCCAGCAAATAAAAAACAACTGCAGATTACAACAATAAATGATTAAGGCTCAACACTTCGGCTCAAAGATATACCACTAAGGCCTCTGCATGATTAGCCATATAAATTACACCCTATATAAAAAAAAATTAAAGGTATTATTAGCAATGGACCATCCTGTTTTTTGTTTTCTTCCTTTAAATGCAAAAATCTAACAAAGGGCATTAACCAAGGGGTCGGACCCTAAAACCTTGACTATGGCCTTCAACAGGATGGTCAGGGCTCACCTGGACTTTGGAGCAATTCTTTTACAACTAACATCAATAAAAAATATAAACAAACTAAACAGCATTTATCATCAAGGATTAAGAATTATATCAGGATGCATGAAATCTACTGCCCTTTTGGCTGAGAATGCTTGCACTGACTTAAGAACAAGAAGAGAAATCCTAACAACAAAATTTCTAATTAGAGCAGCCAGTATTGAAAACAATCCTATTATAGAAATTTTAAGAGAATATAAAGTTAAAGTTAGTAACAACCGGAGAACCCCAAGAAATAGCAAATTAAGCCTATTGTTGGAAACTTATATAAAAGTGAAAAATCTATTAGAAAAATTACAAAAAAATGAAAAACTCCCATGCTATAAAGAAGAATATGAACTACAAATTAAGGAAATTCCAATAATAGACCTAACAATTAAAAAACACGGAAAAGATAAAAATCAAAATTTTTTAAGACAAACAGAAAAACTAAGAGAAAAATACAACTTTGTTTATACAGATGCTTCAATTAAAAATGATCAAGCAGGATTTGGAGTTTATATTCCAAACATAAATTATAAATTCTCAGGAAAATTACCTAATAATCTAAGTACATGCACAGCTGAAATAATTGCCATCAATGAGGATATTAGAGACTGTTTGGAAAAAACTTCATATATTGCTTCATAATTTGCACAGACTCCCGAAGTGCCATAGAGAAAATGAATAAAAATAGAATAGATGGGAAAATAGATTTTATCACTCTGCAAACAAAAGTATTTATACAATTAGTGAATCAGAATACAGAGCTTTTTTTGACAAGGACAAGGCAGATTAGCTTGCTAACATTGGAAGAATCTTAAAAATACCAAAAAATATTAATTAACTTAGCCAAAAAAAACATTTTGGATACTTGCAGAAAAACATGGAAAGAAGAAGTTAAAACTAGAGGAGTTGTGTATGGGCAGATCCAGGAGGAGTTCCCAGCTAAGACATGGCATAGTAGGTTTAAATTAACAAATAGAAGAAACATAACTACCATAACCAGACTAAGAACAGGGCACTGTTTAACAGCCCAGCACCTATATAGAATTAGAATTAAAGAATCCCCCCTATGTGAATGTGGCAGAGTTGAGGATGTGGACCATATGCTCTTTGAATGCCCCATAAACAAAATTGACAATTTCGACCTATATTGTGCCCTCACAGAGACAGGAATGGCCCTACCGGTATCTATAAAAAACATATTACAAAACTTAAATGAAAAGAGGATTTACCTAATTATGAAGTATATAAATTACAATCAACTAAAAATTTGAAAAAAAAAATTCTACTGAAGCAGATTCACTTACCTTTAAAAAAACAAAAATTATTTAAAAATTAAAAAAAAAACAAGCTTAAAAAAGGAGAAAAAGCCTTTAAACTAAAAATGACATAGAGAGGAAAAAAAAGAGATTTAAAAAAAAAACAATAATAATAATAATATACGGTGAAGATGAAAAAAGTTTGTCTTAAGAAAAGCTAAAAAAGGAGCCCCTCAAAAATCTTGTGACCAAAAAAAAAAACGGTCATCATGTCTTTTGTTTCCTTTGCCGCCCTCTCAATTTGCCGTTGGCAGCCCTGGAACTTAATAAAGCATAGAGTAGAGTAGAGTAGAGTATATATTTATTTGCATAAACTTTTACAAACATAATTGAGCAAATATCGTCACAAAAAAAAATGTTAAAAAGTACCCAATAGTAATAGTATTACAATATTTAAAATAGTAAAAAAAAAAAAGAAATTTGGCTATAAAATGACCTTAAAAAACATATAAATGTATATGACATTAGCTAAAACCCACATATTTTTAAAACCCTATAGATAAAATTAAGTTACATTAAAATTAAAAAACACATAAAAAATAATTAAAATCACACAATTAAAACATGCTGACTAGAGTGTTGAACAAGTTTCCCAACTTGTTTTTATTTTTGTAAATAATTATATTATCTAATTTTCACTTAAAATTAGAGAAGCTATCTCTCTCTCTTAGTTTTTAAATATTTTTGGGTTACATTTTCTACGCTTACAAGCGTTTTTAGAATATTATTTTGATTTACTTTACGCTATATCTTTCCATATTTTAAATTTAAACTTCGCGCGCTTCTCCCAGCAATGAAGGATTTGAGATAAGCGGCTAAATTCGGCCTAGCAGACGAAAACGCCGATTGTCTGCGAGAACAACTCAACCACGCGCCACGTGCAACTAAAGTCACCGCACCGCTATTATTTTATATTAAAAATTGTGGAAACTATTAATTTTACGCTTTAGTTATTAGATATTAGTGTTTGGAACATTTTGAACTATAGAACAATGGAGAGTCTGGTACTTCGCGTATAATCGGGCTGGCCAGCCAAGTAGCTACAAAAGACATCTAAGGGTAAGTCGTTTCTTGATAATTTTTCATTGCTACGCTATTTTTAGTAAATAAGTTTAGGCTCTTTTTTCCCTGTCGGAGCCCTGTGGAAAGATACAGTCCCTCTTAACTCCCACACGTTTTTCTCGAGCTATCTCGAGTGGTCCTTCGGTATATTTTATTTTCTACAGAAGGCCTGACCTCATCATTTGGTCCAGGTTCGAGCCCGATAACAGGACCCCGGGAAAAATTAAAGTCTAAATCGCATTTTGTTAAAAATAAAATTTTTAATAAATACGCTGACCTTGCTCTTTTTGCTGTGCTCGCAGTAAAAATAACAAGTAGAAAAGTACCGAACGCGCATTGTTTTCGCGCATTTCCTACCTCTTTTTGGCTTGGCGTCGAATGCACGTAGGAAAAGTTTCCAACACAAAGATATTAAGAGGTAAATGAGACTTGTTTACATTTTTTATCGCCTATTCTCTTTTCTTTTTAAACGCTTTTAATTTTTAAATATTAAAAATTTCGGAAACTAATCGTTCACCTGTGTTAACGGAGTTTTTTAAAAACATTACAATGAGTACGCAACTTAAGAAGTTAGAAGCACTCCGTAATGTGCACCATAATCGCATTAATACTCTTCATAACTTAGCTAATGCATGCCTAACGGATGATACAAAAAAACCGTGTTTACAGGTTCGACTTATCGACCTTGATGAGATGAAAGAAACATTTTTTATTTATCAAAATCAAATAATAGAGGCTTATTCGGCAAGTCCGGAGAGACTGGAAGAAGAAAATGAACGCCTTACTGAGTTTGACGACAGCTTCTATGATATTAAAAGAATTCAAAAACAACTATTTGAGGTGAAAATTGAAGCTCCTCAACCTCAAAACTTAACGCAAATTTCAAATTCTTCTGATCCAGACCGCTTTATGGCGTCTTTAATGCCAAGACTGCGCATTGTCGAATTTCATGGCGACATCACTAAGTTTCCAACCTTTCTAGATATGTACAATAGTTCTGTACACAATAATCCTAGTATTCCTACAAACGCTAAATTTAATTTGTTACTGTCCTACCTAAAAGGACCGCCTTTAAACGTAGTTAAACACTTACAAATAACCGACGCTAATTATATAATCGCTTACAATACGCTTCTAAAACGCTATCATAACCCCCGCTTATCGGCTCAAACTTATTGGCGCTCCGTGTATAATTTTCCCGCTCTCAAAGACGACAATCCAGAAACGCTGCGCACGCTGCTTGATGTTTTTTCAGAAAACATTGAGGCTTTAAAAACTCTAAATTACGACACTGATCAATGGTGTTTTCCGCTCGCCAACATTTTACTAGATAAATTGCCTGAGGTACTACTTTCGCGCTTTGAACTAGCTAATTCTAGGTCTAATGAAATGCCCAAATATCAAGAAATTTATAATTTTCTTGAAAGTCAATGTAATTCGCTTTATTCGCTACAATCTAAAAATAGATTTAAAAATAATAAACAGTTTTATAAAAATAACGCTTCGCCTTATTATACAAAAACGCTCCTTGGTACGGAAAATACTCATTCTAAAGATAGATGCGCTTTTTGTGATTCTAACACACATTCAATATATTTATGTAACGCATTTAAAGGTAAATCTCCCTACGAACGCTATTCTTACGCTAAAAATAAAAAAATGTTTAAATTGTTTAAGCTCAATACATTTAACAAATTCTTGTCAAAGTCTACGCTCATGTCGCTATTGCCCTGGTAATCAAAGACACCACTCATTAATTCATTTTGAGCGAAATTATTACGCTAATTCTCAAAATCAAAATAGATCCCATTTTGATGCTAACGTGAATTTCTCACAAAATCTCTCTAATATGTCTCCCTTCCCTTTCGCACATTTGAGAATCCACCGCAGTTTCCTACAATCAAACAAGTCGCGCTAAATCGTTTATCTTTAGAAAAAAAACTGCTTCGCGATAAAAACTTGTATTGTGAATATTCTAAATTTATGAATGAATATTTGGAATTGGGTCATATGGACTATGACTCAGAAAAAGAAGACGATTCAGACAGCTATTTTATTCCACATTTCGCTGTTGTTAAAAATGAAGCTATCACTACTAAGACAAGGGTAGTTTTTAATGCGAGTGTTACCGACCCTTTTACGCATATTTCGCTTAATCAAGTCTTATTATCGGGTCCAAAACTACAAAAAGATATTATTCAAATATTATTACATTTTCGCCTTAACCCTGTGACGCTCACCTGCGATGTTCAAAAAATGTATCGGGGTATAAATATCAACCCTGATCATCAAAAATACCAAAAAATATTTTGGCGGTTTAACCCTAATGAAAAAGTTTCCATTTTTAAACTACGAACTGTCACTTACGGAGTGAACTGTTCACCATATCTCGCTTTACGCACCCTTCAGCACTTAGCTGAGTCCGAATATGATAACTACCCTCACGCTGCTAAAGTTATACTTAACGATACCTATATTGATGACGTCACTACTTCATGTAAAACGGTTCAAGAGGCGTTAAATTTGCAGCATGAGCTTACGGAATTGTTAGGAAACGCTGGCTTGAAATTACACAAATGGTCTAGCAATCGCTCAGAAGTGATCTCTCATTTAGATCCCTCCTTAGTCAACCCCGCAGTTTTATCTCTCGATTCGGATGACGTCACTAAGGTCTTAGGCCTGTGCTGGCATCCTTCATACGACGAGTTTCGATTTAACATATTACCTAATCAGCAAAGCTGTACAAAAAGGACGCTTCTCTCTTTTTTAGCACGCTGCTATGACCCCCATGGTTATCTTACCCCAGTAACATTCACTTTAAAATATTTGATTCAACAAATTTGGTTACTTGGTATTTCCTGGGACGCCACGCCTACTTTAGAAATAGTTCGTCAGTGGACACTCTATCAATCTGAATTTCAAGTTTTAGAAAAATTTAGTTTACCCCGCCACATTGACATCACAAACGCCGAATCCATCGATCTCTGTGGTTTTTGTGATGCGAGTGAACGAGGGTACGCATGCGTAATATACTTACGTGTCTTACGAAACGCTAAATATCACATATATTTTGTTCTTGCGAAAAGTCGCATCGCTCCACTTAAAAAATTTGTTAGTATTCCGAGAATAGAACTTCTAGCCGCTACTCTTTTATCTGAGGTCTTAAAATACACATATGATATATTCATAAAAAGGTTCACAATAAATAATATTTACGCTTTTTCGGACGCAATGGTTGTTTTACACTGGATAAAATCCCATCCAAGTAAATGGAAAACTTTTGTCGCAAATCGTGTTAGTCTTATCCAAGATAATATTAATCCAGAATGTGGGTTATATACCCCCACATTTCTCAATAGTGCCGATGTAGCCAGCCGCGGCTGCTCGCCGAGTGAGCTTTTAAATCATCCCCTATGGTGGGCCGCCCCTAGTTTTTTACAAGAATCTTTCGATAAATGGCCAACAAAAACCCCGCAAGTCAAAATAAATGACAGTTTAGAGACTGAGGAACGAAAAAATGTTGCTCTGATTTCTTGTGACCGAATAACGGAAAATTTTTTAGATTCGCTTTTAAATAATAAATCCGATTTTTACGCTATTCAACTACGTTTAGCCCGCAGTTTACGATTCATAAATAATTGTAGACTATCCGCAGACGTCAGAAAAAAGACAAATATAGATTATATTGATCTCTTTAACGCTTTAAAATGTTTGGCTAAGCACGAACAACAAACATACTTTTCTGAAGTAATTCTTAACCTTCAAAACCAGAAAAAATGCATAAAACCCATACAAAAATTGAATCCCTTTTTAGACCAGGATGGTCTTATAAGAGTTGGAGGACGCATTCAACAAGCCATGACTATTTCTTACGGACAAAAACATCCTCTTCTTTTACCCAAGGAAAGTAGACTTTCTTATATTTTTATTGAATATATGCACAAAAAATATTTGCATGTCGGAGTGCAAACAGTCCAATATCTCATTAGTCAAATTTTTTGGATTTTATCTGCCAAACGCTTAATTAAAACGGTTTTATCCAAATGTGTTCGTTGCTTTCGCGTCAGACCGCATTCTTATGAGCAAATCATGGGACAAATTCCGTCCTACCGCTTGATTCCACAAAAGCCTTTTACTTTTAGTGGAGTAGATTTTAGTGGTGCTATACCTATCACTCTCAGTAAACACAGAGGTGTAAAAACACAAAAAGCATATATCTGCCTTTTTATTTGTCTAAATACTAAAGCTTTACATCTCGAGTTAGTGTCAGATCTAACTTCGGACGCTTTTTTAGCTGCGCTACGTCGCTTTGTTGCCCGAAGAGGTTACATAAAAACTCTTTTTTCAGACAATGGCACAAATTTCGTTAAATCAAGCAAAGAATTGCTTGATCTTGCAAGAAATGCTTACACGCAACAAGCTATCGCCTGGAATTTTATCCCTCCATCAGCTCCCCACTTCGGCGGTCTTTGGGAGTCAGGGATAAAATCAGTAAAAACTCACTTAATTCGTACCATTGGCTCGCAAATTCTAAGTTATGAGGAGTTGTACACGGTTCTTTGTCAAATTGAGGCGATTTTAAATTCTCGCCCCTTGACCCCGCAATCTACCGACTGTAACGATCTACAGGTTTTAACACCGGGACATTTTTTAACACATGGACCTTTAGTTTCTGTTCCTGATGAAGATTTTTCAAGTAAACCTGAGAATCGGTTATCACGATGGAACTTGGTCCAACGAATACAAGCCGATTTTTGGCGTCGTTGGAGCCAAGAATTTTTACATACCCTTCAAGTACGAAATAAATGGTTGGAACCATGCGCAGAGCCAAAAATAGGTACCCTCGTTCTTATCAAAGACGAGTTATCACCGCCCCTTCAATGGCGGGTAGGTCGCATTATTGAAATTTTTAAAGGGCCTGATGTTCGTACCGCGTCCGGTATCTTTAAACGACCTTTAGTCAAGCTTTGCCCCCTTCCAATTGATTCAGATTCACCTACCGAAAAATGATGCTCATTTTGGTGGGCCGAATGAACAAGTTTCCCAACTTGTTTTTATTTTTGTAAATAATTATATTATCTAATTTTCACTTAAAATTAGAGAAGCTATCTCTCTTAGTTTTTAAATATTTTTGGGTTACATTTTCTACGCTTACAAGCGTTTTTAGAATATTATTTTGATTTACTTTACGCTATATCTTTCCATATTTTAAATTTAAACTTCGCGCGCTTCTCCCAGCAATGAAGGATTTGAGATAAGCGGCTAAATTCGGCCTAGCAGACGAAAACGCCGATTGTCTGCGAGAACAACTCAACCACGCGCCACGTGCAACTAAAGTCACCGCACCGCTATTATTTTATATTAAAAATTGTGGAAACTATTAATTTTACGCTTTAGTTATTAGATATTAGTGTTTGGAACATTTTGAACTATAGAACAATGGAGAGTCTGGTACTTCGCGTATAATCGGGCTGGCCAGCCAAGTAGCTACAAAAGACATCTAAGGGTAAGTCGTTTCTTGATAATTTTTCATTGCTACGCTATTTTTAGTAAATAAGTTTAGGCTCTTTTTTCCCTGTCGGAGCCCTGTGGAAAGATACAGTCCCTCTTAACTCCCACACGTTTTTCTCGAGCTATCTCGAGTGGTCCTTCGGTATATTTTATTTTCTACAGAAGGCCTGACCTCACCAAGTGTTATGTTGCAGGATGAGAGAACTCCAGATATTCAGAGACAGTGTACGGTTCTATGGAGACAATATACTGAAAAGCTCTTTTTTTAAAAACCTTCAATATTTTTTCTTGCTGGATAGAAATTGGTAGTTTGTTATAAAATTTTACACACGCATATAGAGGACTACGTTCAGTTATAGATAATCTATGGATATTTTGATGTTTTCTTGGTTAAACTTTCTCTGTTAGATGATCTCGCATTTAAAAGAAGAGAATGAAACTATTGAAACTGCACTGGAGCACTTTTTTGACAGCACCACAGCAGTGTCAGTGGACCATGCATGGCCCTTATTTAGAAATTCACAATCCTGGCATATAGGTTTTATTGAGGGTTTTATTATAATCTACTGGTTGTCAACTTCACAGATAGGGTTAGCTAAGATTAGTGTCTACTTGTCTACTGGTGCCTTACCTCCTTCAAAGTGATCTATACAAATAAGACTGTCAGACCGAGGCTCCTTATCTGTGATTCCCAAAGACTGCAGCCATTTCTCCTTGGCGCTAGCGGTCCTAGGAAAACGAACACCGATTTCAGCTGTGCTATGGCAATCGGGCACAAAACACATTGGCTTGATGCCTTTGCTACCTTTGTTCATGGTAGTTTTGGCCTACCAACAAAGTTGTCTTGAATTCTTTTTTTTTTAATTTTATGGGATCCTGGTTAACAAACTACGCAATATAAAATGCAGGCATTTAGAAAAATGATGCAAAAATCCAAAATTTCCAAAATTTTATAATAAAAAATTTAGTCAAAAATACAAACACGCTGTAGGTATTTTGCTCTTGATCACAAAAAAAAAAGCTGCGGTTCGGTCTGCGTGGCTACCAGAAGACCAACTGCAATGCTAAAGTCTGGAACTAAGTTTTCTCGTTATATTGATCACGTCCGAAAAAATTTTAGTTGACAGTAGTTCCGCTCTGTGCGAAGAGATGGCGCTGCATGCGGAAATTTCGGTCGGGCGGGATTGATTCAAAAAGGACCAATATGTAATACGCCCGAAAAAATAAGAGTTCAAAAGGGCCAGTAAAAATTATTGCGATTTTTTGTCCTTTTGAAATCTTTTTATTTTTCAGTCGCATTGTAATCAAGACAATTAACTTTTTTTATGTTCAAATTATGTCTGAGTTGGTCCTTTTTACAAAACCTTTTTTTTTTCTATATTATTATAAAAGGTTGGGTAAAAAGACAAAGGAAATAATTAAATACATAATTTATTAAAAAAACAGAATAACTGAAAAGTGGAGAAGACAGTTTTAAAGTTATTAATTAAATTCAAATGTGTAAAAATACTTAGATCTAGATCTCTTTTGTTTTGCTTCCCATTTGTCAAAAGCTGATTCCTTAAGATAATCTCATTGGCATCACCTGCTTCATAGTCAAGGTTCATTTCATCCTTTTCTGAAAATAAAAAAGTTGTAATTAGTAAAAATTCCCCTGTGAACAGTATTTAAATATTATAGAAGATTTTTTTAGGAAAATTTGACCCACTTATTATGTGTCTTACACAAAATATGAATAGTTCCATAAAAACTTCCATCAATTCTCATGTGCCAAAATCATGATAATTTACAAGATTTAATAGAAATTTTATGTTTGTGAAACATATCTTTTAAATCTGTTACTTTTGTGAAATGTGAAGAATCATAAACCAAACATATAGTACCTACTAACAAGATAAGATTGTATTGATTTTTCCCGAGGTTTTTCCAGAATTGTGAACCAGTTTTTAGGCAGGATAGTTTTAAATCTTAAACTTATTTTAGTCTTAACTGTTTCTCTTTATCTTATCAAAGTAACAGTAATAGGGATCGCTAAAGAGCTGGGCAGATTTAGTTGTAAAGCATATAACTACATAATTACTAGTAGTTATTAGTTAATTAAGTGGACTATATTTTTATTACAAAAGGTACTTACAAAGTAATTAAATATTTATAAAAAAGTAGCTAAAAATAATTGAATATAACAAGTTACTTTTGTAGGATGTCACAGATTAAGTGTGCACTATATTGCGAACTTCACTTTTATTGGGGCTACAAGCTTAGACCAGTGGTGCATAGGAACCTTTCTGTTTACAAAATTATTTGCTATCATCTTGTGTAAAAATATACAGGGTTTTCCTTAAAAAACACCTACCTCCAATTAATAGTGATGTTAGCAATAATGCTAACATAATCTAGTACACCCAGTATAAATTAAGAATAAATTTATGCAAAAAATTAGGACTTGGAAGATTGACAACAAGGACTAGGTAACCTTACAGCAAAATTTCAATAATTACTTTTTTGTTTAATTGTATAATTCCGATGCCATGTCATTTCAAAACCAAATTGCTACATACTAGGCTTACCTGCATTGTAAAGTACATCTTTTTTAGACCAAAAATCATCCATTATGAAGCCTTATGAATTTTTCTTTGTTTACCGATAAATAACAAACACGAACAACTAAGTTTTTTATGAAATTTCACAAAAATAACAACCAAAAGTAACAAAACACTCCCTTTAGGATGCCATAAATTTTTTTTGACTGTCACGTCACGTCAACAATCTATGACGCAAGGCGATCAATAGTTTAAGCTATGTTGGTTGCCAGACCACTGCCAGAAGTGTAGATTTCCCCGTCAGCGCCATCTGTCTAATCACCGCTATATAAACTCCCGATTTAAACTTAGGTTTAAAAGCCTCCATTAGAGAAAAACAGCTGCTTAATTAATTAAGCTATGGCTCTTGATCGCAGATGATTCGAACAATTGCACCTCTTATGTGAAAGTCCTGTTTTTGTCGTAGGTTGTTCGGGTCATCACAGAAGAGTTCGGTTCGGTCCATAGAAAAAGAAGTCAAATTCATTGGTCGATACCAACGATCCTAAACACACGTCTATACGCACCCCCGGATAGAGATGGGCCAACCTGCGATTTTGGTGGAGCAGTGACAAGACGTGACTGCTCCAGTCGCGTCACGGTGACAAATAGCAGTGATTTTTTGGAGCAGTTTAACCAAACACACCTATAGCGAAATCGCAATCTAGACAATTGTTCCCTACTTTGCACTGTTCTGCCGCGCAGACGCGGCGCGACAGACGGAGCGGGCGGGCAAACAGTCACTGTAACTGCTTGGAGTACTCGCGATCGCGACTTTACGCTGCGACGGCGGTAGTGACGTGGGGGTTCGGTCGGGGCGTCAGTGCCAGACTGTGATAAAATGTCACTGCTATTTCGTTCGGACTGGAGCAGACCGTGACTGCGACAGACGAGTCGCAGTGACAAATTCACAGTTCGTGAAATCGCAACCCACCTCTACCCCCGGATATTAGTACTTGTTTAAGTACATACATATCCACTAGCTTCGTACATGTTACGTACCCTTTACGTCGGTACTTCTCGGGACAATAATGTACGTACTGTGGACGTACACATGTGTACGTCCATATTACGTACACTAGGTACGTATATAGTACGTACACTAGGTACGTATATAGTACGTACACTAGGTACGTATATAGTACGTACACTAGGTACGTATATAGTACGTACACTCGAGGTAAAACTGGATCAGCCACTTCAAAGTAGCAATGTTCAGAAAGCCGGAATTGTTCCATAGACGTCTAGGGTACGTACATTTTAGACACTACATACGTACCATGTACGTGTGGAGTACGTACATTTTACGGTTAATTGGACGTACTATGTACGTACCTAGTACAAGTTTTTACATACTTATTACGTACATTCTTGAAAAATACGTCGAATGTACGTACATAGTACGTCCATGAGACGAACAGATCGAAGGAAAATAATGGCTAAAGTTACGTCCCTACGACGTACATATGTGGACGTAAGTCCAAAAATGTACGTACACTACGTCGCAGAGTTACTATGTACGTACATAGTACGTACTTGTGCTGTCTGGTAAAGGGGGAAAAAATAAAGGTATTTCTCCTCAAAACGGAAAATATTTGCCTGCGGCGCATGAAAGGATCTTTTTTCATTTCAAAATTGTAGTTTTAGTAATATTCAAAATGATGTAGTTCTCCTTAATTTATAGATTAAGGCGTCAAGAATAATTCTAAAATAATCCGAAATATAATGCAACTTTTTGTCTGCGAGACATGAATTCCCACTCAAGGTCAGGATCTGGATCCGTCATTAATTGTATCCCATACCCTAAACGATTCTTCTTTAGATAAGAGGGCCCCAAAAAAACTCTTGCCACCCGGCGCCATTAGATCTAGCTACGGCACTGGATCTTTGTATTATAAAATCAAATAACACAAATTTTTAAATTGAATAATTGCAAAGTAACGTGAAAACCACAGACCCATATGTATATTTACAGTGTGGAACAGCTAAATGGAATAAATTTGTTAACGAATAAATGAGGACGTGTTAGGAACAAAGCTTGGACCCGTTGTGTGTTTAAATGCGCATTTTTTCCAAAAATAAATTATATAGGGTGTGTCATGTGACAGTGACCAATACCAACTTTCTTATTTGAAATGCAACCTCTGTATATTATTTATTTTTTTGGATTCTTCACAAAATTATAGACATAATGTATGTCAATGTCCCATATCTAAGTCTAAACATTTTTGAAATATTGACAGTTCAAAAACGAAAATTTCCAATTTCGAGGCTGAAAATTTCGAAAACAGAACTATCGAAACACGGCTAACATGTCCTTATTTTTAAGTGGCTATTTATACACGACCACATTCGGTTTAACGGAAAATCGGAAATTCCGGTTAAACCTGATGTGTCCGTGTTTCGTGTCGATCGATAAATAATTTAAAAAAGGGTTAGATACATGTAAGACGTTTTCCCATAGTTCTAACCGTTTTCGAAATATTCCGCCACGAAAATGGAAATTGCTGTTTTTGAACTGTTTCTGAAGAATCCAAAAAATTAATAATAAACATGGGATTGCATTTAAAATAAGACAGTTGGTAATGACCACTGTCACATGACACACACTCTTTTTTGTTGTAAAAAATGCACATTTAAAAATATAAATCGACGTGTCCAAGCGTTTTTGCCAACGCGCCCTCATTTATTGATTATCGAATTTATTCCGTTTAGCTGTTCAACACAGTATATACAATATATACACAAACATATAGATCACAGCCTAAAATGTTTTTGTAGTTATGTTTTTAATAAAATCTCTGTCGACATCAAAATGTCTTACTGTAGAATGCCCCAAACCAAAAGAATCTGAGCCAAAATGCATCCACTGTGGAGGCAAGCATCCTGCTAACTACAGAGGATGCCTTGTTGCTAAGGAAATACAAAAATTGAAAAATAAACCTAAGAAACCGAATCTCATACCAAACGTGAGTACAAATAGACAAAACCAACAGACAAGAAACAGTCACACAAAACTCTGTGACAAGGACATACAGCCAAGTAGCAGCAACAGCTACTATACCTGATATTAATATCAGTAGTCAAAATACTATGGAACAAACACTACAATTAATTTTGGAGAAATTGAACAAACTTGATGAGCGATTAACTAAACTAGAAAGTAGCAATAACGGAGCTACCAATATGCCTCAAAATGGTCAGTAATCTTAGAATCCTAGCTTGGAATGCCAATGGTCTCTTGCAACATCAGCAAGACTTGCAAGTTATTCTAGACATAGAAAAAATTGACGTCTGTCTTGTGTCAGAAACGCATTTCACTAACCAGTCTCACATTAAATTTAAAGGTTATAAAGTGTATCATACAACTCACCCTAGCAATACTGCACATGGGGGAAGTGCTGTAATAATTAAAGAAAATATATCACACTATGAGGAGATGGGATATAAAACCATAGAGATTCAAGCTACATTAGTAAGTGTAAAAACCAAAACATATACATTAGTCATAAGTGCTGTCTATATACCACCAAGGCACTTACTAAAGAAAAATCAATATCTTAATTTTCTCAGAAAATTAGGAAACCGTTTTATAATTGGAGGTGACTTTAATGCAAAAAATACCTACTGGGGATCTAGACTGACGAATTCTAAAGGAAAAGAACTTTTGCAAGCTATTAGTGAATATCAATGTGAGCCGATATCAACTGGTAAGCCCACATACTATCCAACAGATCCAGGAAAAATTCCAGATCTAATTGATTTTTTTATAGTAAAAAATATATCTTTAAGTTTTGTAGATATAGAAGAAAGTTTTGAGTTACACTCAGATCATTCACCTATTATTCTAACTCTTAGTAAAAACATAATAAAGAAAGAAGCAAATATCTCACTAGTTAATAAACTGACTGACTGGATTAGTTTTAAACAAAGTCTGTCAGAAAAAATAAACCTATCAGTACCATTGCAAACGCCAGAACAAATCGATAAAGAAGTTGATTATTTTGTTACAAATATTCAACAAGCAGCTTGGGAAAACAGTCCAAAACCAAAGAGAATTTTTAAGGGAAAAAACTATCCAAAGGAAATTAGAGACCTTATATTGGAAAAAAGGAAACTAAGAAGAAAGTGGCAACAAAGCCGTGATCCTCGGGACAAAACAAATCTCAACAACATGACGCAGCGCATTAGGCGAGAAATTCTAGTAATAAAAAATGAATCTATTAACCATTTTCTTAATGAACTTACAGATGATAAAAATACCGACTATTCCCTTTGGAAAGCAACCAAAGATTTTAAAAGACCAATTATCCAAATTCCACCCATACGAAAATCTAACAACCAGTGGGCAAGGAGTAACGAAGAAAAAGCAGATATTTTTGCAAGTCATTTAGAAAAAACATTTCAGCCCCACGAAGCACCAGATGAACACTTTCATTTAAATGAACCCCATCAAATCGAGGACCATATTAAGCTTACATCACCAAAAGAAATATTAACAGAAATCAAAAATATTAATTCGAAAAAAGCCCCAGGGTATGATCTTATTAACGGGGTAGTCATAAAACAACTCCCCAGAAAAGCTATCGTAAAACTATGCAACCTAATTAATGCGTCTTTTAGGCTTAGGTATGTACCTAAACTGTGGAAAGTTGCAGAAGTTATCATGATTCCAAAACCGGGAAAACCACTCCATGACGTGTCATCTTACAGGCCAATATCTTTGCTGCCAATTATATCCAAGCTCTATGAAAAATTATTGCTTAAAAGAATAAAACCCATCATAGAAAGACAAGAAATTATTCCATCTCATCAATTTGGTTTTCGAGACAAGCATTCCACGATAGATCAAGTACACAGAATTACTAATATAATAGAAAAAGCACTAGAAGAGGGAAAAGTTTGTTCTGCAGTTTTTCTAGATGTAGCACAAGCATTTGACAAAGTGTGGCATGAAGGCCTTAATTTTAAACTAAAAAGGTTTCTGCCTAAACAATATTCGGATATTTTGGAATCATACATATCTGATAGACATTTTAGAGTAAAACAGGAAGACTCATACTCAAATTTCAGAGAAATTCAAGCAGGCGTGCCCCAGGGTAGCGTACTAGGCCCTTATCTATACTTATTATTCACTTGTGATATCCCAAAGCCAGAAAATTGTCACTTAGCAACATTTGCCGATGATACTGGTTTATTGACGGTAGAAAAATCTATTGAAAAATGCATAGAAAAACTTCAGGATGCAGTCACCCAAATTCACAGTTGGACCACAAAGTGGCGAATAAAATTAAATGAAACCAAATCAATTCATGTTGATTTTACAAACAAAAATATAAATCACATACAAATAACAATTAACAACATTCCAGTACCATATTCGAATCAGGCAAAATATCTAGGTATGACACTTGATGCCAAATTGCGCTGGAAAGCACATGTTAAGAAAAAAAAGAAGAACTTGAGATAAGGTATAGAAAAATGAACTGGCTAATTGGAAGGAAGTCCAATTTAACAATTCATAATAAGTTACTGCTTTATAGACAAATACTGAAACCAGTATGGACATATGGTATTCAACTATGGGGTTGTGCTAAAGAGAGTAACATTCTAGTTGTACAGAGATTTCAAAATAAAGTATTAAGAAACATTGTGAATGCACCTTGGTACGTTCGAAATAGTGACCTTCATCGAGATCTAAAAATCGAAACTGTAGCAGAGACTATAAAAAAGTACGCAAAAAGCCATGAAGATAGACTCCATCGGCATGTGAATGTGGAAGCAATTCAGCTTCTAGACAATACTATGCTAGTTCGACGACTAAAAAGAGTGAAGCCGTTTGAGCTAGTGAATTACACATAAAACAAAATAATGCTATAAACACAACACAATTGTGAGTTACAGACTAAACAAAGCGGGGAGAACTGTTGAGTGAACCCTAAGTTTAAATCTGACTTTTCTAGTAAATTAAGTTAAAACAAAATTGCTAATTAGTCTTACTGACTAGATTGTAATAAAAAAAACACAGTGTGTTTGACAAATAAAAAAAAAAAAAAACATCAAAATGTTTAAAAAAAAACATTACAGGCATATCTAATTGAAAAATGTCTTTACTCGATTAACGAGTTCTTAAGTTAGTAGTGTCTTTTTGTCATTTATATTTTTTGTTAATGCTAAAACTACTAGACAATGTATATACTTTTTCATAAAGTCTTGTATAAAAAATAAATAAATATATATATATTATATATATATATATATATATATATATATATATATATATATATATATATATATATATATAACTTAAAAGACAGGTTTAGCCGAAACCGTTTTTAAAAAACAACTTTTATTATTTAAAACTTAAAACATCTAATCGGTCTTAAATCTAGATTCTAACTAATTATTATAACACATGTAAAAACTATTATTAATAAATCTGTAAGTAGGGAATAATGTCTCTGTCAGCATAAAGTTCGTACACCTTTGTAATATGATAGTAATATGTAACCGATAGGGTCATATAACTCCTCCACCCTTAGAAGGAAGCCTCCCCTGGGAGGGTGGTTTTCAGCTTTTCTAATTCAGTAGGTTGCATAGAGTGTGTGGATCGCAACTGGTTGCTCTTTCTCCTTTGAAAGTACTTATGTCCCAAATACAATAGTGTTGCGAGAAGGATGATGTAAAGGCAGATTGTCCAACCACTTGGTACTAATAGGTTAGGGGCTGTATTTTCTTCAAATATCGGAACCATGGGGTTGATAATAGATTTTTCAAATTCTAGTTTCTTAAGATCTATGCGAAATTTTGGAAATTTTTGGTTTTGCACTTCTAATTTTGGTAAGTTTATTATCGATGGACTTGCCATTGTTTTCTCTTCAAAATATATTTCTTTTCCTCTATAAAGTAATTTACATGGTGTCTTGTTCACTAGGAATATGCCAGTGAGTTATTGAGTTATAGTTTGTTCGTCGCAAATAAATTGAAGGCTTTCTGTTGAAGGAAAAACTGCTAAGTACTGATTTAACTGTGAAATGATTTCTAGGTGGTTGTCCAAAATGTTTAATTTAGTTATTTGGCACGTGCTGGTGTTTTCGTGCGAGAGGATATTTTTTTCGCATAACGCCCTTTGATTGCTTTGCAGATGTCTAGGGCAATGGAATGATTTGCCTTGGGCAATACACATGTCATTTAAAGGAATAATTTGGTCGTTTAATTTTGATTTTAGCAAGTATTGATTACTAGGAAGGATTGTAAAAAAATCTGATTCAATTTTTGAAGGAATCGATATTAATCGAAACAAATTAAATTGATCCTTAGTATCAATTGGAATTGATAGGAAGTACAAAATTTTCTTATCATCTACAAGACAATTAGTTTTTATGAAAGATTCTATAAGATTTAAGTTATCAACTTGTAAATCAAATGGGAATTGATCCCTATAGATTTCCGATATTCTTTTTAGCTCTGTGAGTAAATCATTTACCTTAATAATACTCGGATGCATTACGTTTAGTTGCAAAATGTTAGAGAGTTTTCAATATCTTGAAAGATGCTTAATATCGCATTGTATAAAAGGATAAGTTCGTTATAAACGCTTTTGGTTAAAATAACGTTATCCAAGCCAGCACTATGTCGTATCAAAGAATGCAATTGTAAAATTTTTGTTTTTAACAGAATTTGGTTATGTTGAATACTTTTAACAGTTTTATTAAATCGGTCAATTAATTTTTGATTTACCGAGTATTGTAAGAATAGTTGATTTTGGGTACTTTTCTCATTACGTCGCAACTGGTCTAAAATATTGTAGATTTTTAAACCATCGTTGGCGTCTAGGTTTCCTGTTAGTCCCTTAACTATTGATCCTAAGCCATTTATGAGCCCTCGTTTAGATCTTTTTGACTGAAATATGATTATATTTTCAATTTTTTCTATTATTGATTGATTATAAAATTTTGAAATTTTTTCAAAGTTATTTATATCGCGTTCTAAAGGTGTGTTATTAGTGTACGTCTGTTTCAGCGTTTGATGTTGTGAAATTATGTATTCGTATTGTTGTAGTAGGGGTCCTAAATCATAATAGTGAACGAAGGTATGTTCTGACCTTTGGAGTTTCGCAGGTCCAAGGTTTACGGGTAGGACGCCTAAGTTTTGAGTAATGTTGGTTACTCCTGTTCCTCTTGAACTGGGTGCGAAGAACCTAAAAGATTTTTAACTTTATTTTTCTTTCGAGGTCTTTTAATGTTTGAAAGATGTATCTTTTCGGACGTGTTAGGGTTTGTTGTGTCTATTTTTGCCGTTTTTAGTTCAGGATCCACCGAGACAATTTTTTCCTTTTTATATTTGTTTTTTGTTTTCTGTTGTTTTTGTTTATTTTGTACGTAAATTGTTTCAGGAATTTCAGGCAGCTCTTCTCGGGATTGGTTAACTTTGTTTATAGTTTGTTGTTTTCTTTGTTGGATGTCATGATTAATTTTTTGATATAATATTTTCATTTTTTCGCGGTGATTTTCGACAAAATTATTTATTAGTTGTTTATCAATTTCGAGATTAAAAGGAGATTCATTTTGATAGGTGATTACTTCATAAGGTTTTAAGTTAGTGACTGAGTGGATAGTGTTATTATATGCCAAAATGCTGTAAATTACTTTGCTTTCTATGGGGTCGTTTTTAAATCTTTGGTTATTTAATAATCTAATGTGTTCGATTAAGGTGGAGTGAAATCGTTCAACTGTACCGTTAGAGTCAGGATGCTGAGGGCATATAAAGTGAACATTAATCTTATGAAGTTCTAATAATTCTCGTACTACAGAATTCTTAAATTCGCCACCATTATCAAAGGTCATTTGTTCAGGGATGCAATGGTGAGAGAAATATTGCATGAGTTTGCTGGCAATCTCTAACCCTTGTGATGACTCGATTTTATAAGCCTGAGCGTACTTTGAGAATGGGTCTACTATTGTTAGAAATTTAGAATTTTCCAAAGTTAGTGTGAAATTTGAAATGGTTTGGTCGGGGTAGGAGTAACGTTCATTTTTACTTGTATAGGTTTTCTTTTGTATTTTGTAAGCTGACAGATTTCACATTCATTTATTTAATTTCGGATAATTCGTTCTTGATTTGGCCAGTAATATTGCTCTTTTATGCGTTTTTCTGTTTCTTCAGTCCCTCGATGATTAGTTTTACCTTCGTGGTGATTTTGAATTACTTGTTGAATTTCGTCGTCGTCTAGAACGTCTATTAATTTTTTTGTGCATTTAATCATTTGAATTTGTGAGTTTTTAAAATACCTTTGTAACACGGTACTAAATTTTTCGTATACAGGGTCTTCAAAGTAAAGATTGTACTTTACTTTTGGGACTATATATTCTTTTAAAAATTGTACTACATCTTTTTCGAAATTATTTTTTGAAAATTGAACAATAAATCTTTGTTTTATTTTGAATAATTTTACTATAGCGGGTTTAGCGGGTTCAAAATTTACTTCGGAGATAAATATTTGATTCTTGCCGTAGTTCACTGGGCAATCAGCGATGGGTATTCCAATGATGGGATCCTCTTGATTGGAATGAATTGTTTGATTGGTGTCTTCTTCTGCGTTATTTTGGTCGTCAAGGTCACCTGGTTCTGCGACTACTGATTGATTTTCTGCATTATTATCATTCTCAATGCTCTGGTTTAAATTTTCTACAAAGTTGCGCAATTTCGTTAGTGCATCGAGGGGGTCCACGTCTTTAGTTACATTTGTGTTTATTTCGACGCACGAGAGGGCGTCGGCGTTTTTATTAAGAGTTCCTTTTTTGTATACAATTTCAAAATCGTACTCAGCTAATTTCAGAATTTGGTTCTTTAAGTGAGATTAGCCATTCTAAAGGTTTATGGTCAGTAATAATTTTAAATTTTCGACCAAAGAGATAGGGCCTAAAGTATTTAACAGCCCAAACAATCGCCAATAGTTCTTTCTCAATTGTTGAATAATTGATTTCAGATTGGCAAAGAGTTCTTGAGCCATACGCTATTGGGAGGTCAGAGCCAATTTTACCTTGAGAAAGTACACAACCTATTGCGAAATTGCTTGCGTCGGTCGTAAGGTTAAAAGTTTCGTTAAAATTTGGGTACTGCAAGATTGGTTCATTGGTCAGGATATGTTTGCATGTTTCGAATGATTTTGTGTAGGCGGGATTTTTCGCATCTATTTTTGCATCCTTTTTTAGATATGCGGTCATTGGTTTAGTGATTTTAGCAAAATCAGGAATAAATTTTCGGTAATACCCTAAAAGACCTAAAAATTGTTTAATTTGACGCTGTGTAGTGGGTTTTGGATAGGCCGTAATAGCCTTAATCTTGTCTGGGTTTGGCTTAACGCCATCTGGCGTCACTATGTGCCCTAAGAAGGCGACTTCTTTACGCAAAAATTCGGACTTATCAAGCTGTATTTTAAAGTTTGCTTGTCGAAATCTGTCAAACACTTGTTTTAGGCGTTTTATATGCTCATCTAAACTAACACTAAATACTAAGACATCATCAAAAAATCCCACGCATATTTCGTTATTAAGGCCTCTGAGGATGTTGTCCATCACTCTTTGGAAAGTGGCTGGGGCGTTCTTTAACCCGAAAGGCATTCGCAAAAACTCGTAATGCCCGTTTTGAGTGCTAAATGCTGTCTTAGGGACGTCTTCTTCGGCTAACTCGATTTGGTGGAAGCCGGACGCTAAATCTAGAGTAGAAAAGTAGTGACATCTGCCGAGTTTATCAAGCAAGTCGTTGATATTTGGAATTGGATAACGGTCTCCAATTGTTTTCTCATTTAATCTGCGAAAATCGATCACGATCCTCCACTTCTCTTTACCAGATGCGTCTTGTTTTTTGGGTACTACCCAAATAGGTGCAGACCAAGGCGAATAACTAGGTCTTATAATATTTTGCTCCAGCATTTCGTCGATTTAAGATTTGACTTCCTTCTTATGTATTTCTGGGTACCTATAGGATTTGGTATAGATCGGTATTTCATCCGAGGTCTTAATTGAGTGTTTGATCTGATTGGTAAAGGTTAATTGATTCCCAGTGACATGAAAAATATCGGAATATTCTTTGATCAAACCGGTAATAGCTTTTTGTTCTTCATTGTTCATGTGTTCGGTTCTAATCTTTGAAATATCAAATTTATACTTCTCAATGTTTAAATAATTTAGGTTTGGGGTAGGTCGTTGTTTAAGTTCATAACAGTCAGGGTCAATGACGTTCAAGGGTTCAAAAATTTTTATTTTTAGATATCATTGTGCAGATTGCCTCGAAGTTACTGACCGTGGTCAGGCATTCAGGAATTTCTAATTCTTCGAATTTTGTTTAGGGAATTATGGCTTCACCATTTTCAATATTTTTTACATTAATTTTAATAACTTGCTCGGTCATTGGTGCCAGTACTAAAATATTTGTATTTTTGGTAGTGCTATGAAATTTCAGTTTTATTTCTGCGTTAGGGGTGATTAAGGAATTTTTTTGACGATTGATGTTGGCTTTCAGTAAAGACAAATTATCAATTCCTAATAAACAGTCAAAATAATTATGAAAATCAAAAACGTAAAATTTTAAAGGGTCTAGGTCTGAATGAAAAATTTTTGAACAGGGTATTTGCGTACTGTATTGTTCTATTGAATTGCCATGCGCTGTTGAGATTTGAAATGGGTCTTCAATTAGGGATTTTTGAAAATATTTTTGTGCTATTGTGGGCCTTACAAAAGATCTTGTACTTCCGGTGTCTATAAGTATTTTTAGATTATATTCTGGAAAAATTACAAAAGGTAATTTGTTTTCGCTATTCGTTAGGTTCATCAAATGAAATTTTGGTGGTTCAAGGCCGGTTCCTGAAAAAACTCGCTCGATTCAGCTTCGTCTTGTGTATAGTCAGTCTCGTCATCGCACTGGTACTGGTTATTATCCTCAATGGGGTATTCGATTGTGGGTTGAGTTTGTGATTGATTTTCAATGTTGTTTATTTCTTCGATTTTGTAGTTTGATCGATAATTAGGTTGTTGATTGAATTGGTGGTAATTTTGAAAAGGGCTGTAAGGGGTATTTCGGTTTTGGGAAGATTTTATTGTAGAGACTCCGCTCATTGGTGTTGGCTTTGGTAAATTGGGTTTAAAAGCGTTTGATTGATTAAAGGCGTTTGATTGATTAAAGGCGTTTGATTGATTGAATGCGTTTGATTGATTAAAGGCGTTTGTTTGATTCGGATTTCTGTTAAAAATCGGTTTATTTTGCTCCGGTCTATAAGTCAGCTGTGGTGGTCTGTAATTCGAAGTAGAAGGGAGATTGTTAGAATAATTAGATTTAGTATCATAAAATGCGCATTTGGTTTTTGTGGGGTTTTAAAGTGTTGGTGTTTTTGGTTACTGTCGATTTGAAAATCGTTTGTAAGCATTTTAAGGGCTTCATTCATGTCTTTCGGATTTTTAGTTCGCATTAGAGAGCCAACCGGTTCTTTTAATCCGCGTAATAAAATTCTTAAAGCTAACGCTCTGCAAAATTTACCCAAAATCATTTTTTCTTCTTGGCCCCCGTGAGTCAAGAGATAAGAAGTTTGATAATTTAGTTGATGTTGAATTTTATTATAAAAATCGAAAGCTGATTCATTGCCTTGTTTCATTTCTGTACCCTCGATTATAAGGGTGCAAAGATCGCGTTTATCCCCATAAGTGCTGACAGGGGCGTCTTTTAAATCGCTAAACTTCGTAATGTTACAGGAAGCAATATTAATTGCCGCTTCACCTTTAATTTTACCTAAGATGCTTGACATCAAATATTCATTTTGAAAATCATTAACGTCTTCTGTGTTGTAAAATTTGGTGATTAGTTTTTGAGATATTTCTATGAATCTGGGTAATAATTCTGGTTCTCCATGGAACTCAGGAATCATGCCTAAGTATTCCGATTTTAATTTCGGAAGAGCCATTTTTTTATTTATTTCCAAATTTATAGAATTATCGAGTACACTATTATCTAAATCTAAAGCTACGTTTCCTATCAAGTCCGCTAAAAATTGATCAAGCTTTGAATTTTGATTTTGTTCAAAAGTATTGTCCAATTTTGGGCTTGGTGCGCGATGTTCTTCGCTTTGTGAGTCAGAATCAGAATTTGAGAGATCAGAATATGAGGTATTACTTACAGCAAAACCATTAAGACTTCCAGCGATGACATTAGTAATCCAAATTCCTCGATATCCTCTCGAAAAACACGAATTAATCAACTATGTCATTTAGTAAATCTTTTTCGTTAGGCTACTTCAGTTCACCTAACTGGACAGTCTTAGATCTAGCACGCACTGCACGCAAAATTAATCAAAAATCCAAAATTTCCGATATGCTTTCGAAAATCACGAGCCGATTACTATGTTCTTTAGTAGATCTTTTCGTTAGATTAAGATCTGTTACGCACTGCACGCACAAATTGATCAGTCTTTTTAGTTATTTATTTGTTCGATTGCCAATAAATCGTTAAAACGAACCGTCGATTATATTATTTAATCTCACGTTTGGGCAATCCTACCGACTGCGCCACTTAAAAGACAGGTTTAGCCGAAACCGTTTTTAAAAAACAACTTTTATTATTTAAAACTTAAAACATCTAATCGGTCTTAAATCTAGATTCTAACTAATTATTATAACACATGTAAAAACTATTATTAATAAATCCGTAAGTAGGGAATAATGTCTCTGTCAGCATAAAGTTCGTACACCTTTGTAATATGATGGTAATATGTAACCGATAGGGTCATATAACTTATATATATATATATATATATATATATACAGTCAAGGCCAACACAAAAATAGAGGCCACGACCCTGAAAAAATCAGCTGTTCTCCCGGGGCTGAATTTTACATTGGGTCTTATGGGAGGTCAGACGTTTTTTTATGATATTTTCAAAATGGCACTACAGATTTTCGCAAAATTTCAGTGAAATATTCTCAGACACCATCCCGATATTCCACCAAAGGTTTGTAAGGAAGCAACATGATTAAAAGGTTAAAATCTTCAAGATATAGCATTTCTTATTTTGAATTCAAATTACCCGCCATGTACCACATGCCAACTGTTATATTTGACATGTATTTGACTTTGTCATCTGTGATTGTCACATTTGCTTCTGCTTTAAACTGAATTATTGTGTGAGCTAATGAAGCGGCTATGAAAAATTAAGGATTACTATACATTTAAAAAAAATTGTTCTGCAAGAATAAAGTAAAAACACTCTCAAAAACGGCGTTATTTAAAAAAAAATTAAATATTCATGAACCGTCATTCTAACTTCAATATTTTAAAGACAATCAGCTGTGTCGTAACGTGACCATCAAAAAAAATCAGCCCCGGATGTTACGTCAACAAAGTGGAGGATCGTGGCCTGTCCGTTTTGATAGCCCTGATACAGTATGTATCATGGAATCATATGGAAAACTTTTTATTATTAATTTTAGGAAAAAAAGTTATTCTTTATAAAAGTTCTGCATTATCTAAAACCTAGAATACAGTCATCAAATATCAATTTTTTTTAGTGGTATACGAGGTTTGCCAAAAAAATATGAGTTTTGCTCAAGAGAAAAGTGCCTTTAAATTTGACATTATCGAAAAATATTACTAAAAAAAGTTGATTAGAATTAAAAATTACGTTCAAATATGCAAGTACGTCCATTTAAATTAAAACTTTAGATTTTTTTATCTTTTACTAATATTTCTATTTTGAATGAACATGTATCTCTTGTGATTACGAAACATATGATAACCTTTTAGTTTTTCGATGTTTTCTAATAATTTTGCAATTAGCTTGTCTAACGAACTGTCACGATCAGCTGTTTTTCGATCCAAGATGGTCGCCATAGGACAAACAAAGCGTTTTCCCATAAGCCGCAATGTTAACTAAAACGTAATTTTAAAAAAAAGTGAAACGATTTAATTTACAACAAAGATGCTGTTTTAAGTATTGAACCTTTGTACATATGGGAAAAATGCGTTTTTCTTAAAAAAAGTCAATTGAAGCCAGTAAATCTCAAATAAAAGGGACCATGTTTTGTTCAAAAGTTAGGTTATGTTTTTATTTACTTTTGTTTTTTTTTTACTTTTTTTCCAGTTTTTTACTCAGTTTGAATCATTATTATTAGTTTCTGTGCTGTTATGAATTGTGGCAGCTGGGGAGAGCTTGATCATGTTAGTTTTGATGGAATGCCAAGTATTTTGACCTTAAAAAATCATCTTGATTTAAATGAACTAGGTATCAGCTCAAAGAAGGGAAAAGAAAGTGGATAAGTGCTCTATTACCTGACTTAACAAAGGATAAATTGAAATATTCGAAAGTTTTTTGGCAGGTTCGTTTTAGATAAATGTGTAACTGCCATTTTGGCAACATTTTCTATTGGGATCTTTTTTTGTGCTTGAGTGGACCTTTTGCAGAAGTGTAACATAGAATTGTGTGAAACTGTAAGAAATATTTCATTATGATTTTTTTACTATTCTAGGCAAGCAACTTTCAAAACTAGAATACAGCAATGATCATGACTGGGTCTCTCCTGAATGGATTATTGTTTCAAAATGGTTGAAAAATTTTAAAAATGATGGTTGAAAAAAGGGTCCAGAGAAGAAAGAAAAGGAAAACAATATGAGGTTAAAGTGTGAATAATGAGCTGAACCAAATTTGTACACCAGCCTACAGAACTCTTAAATAAACCTTTGGTAGTGTAGCGTCCTGTATAGTGTCGCGTGAAGTCCTGTATCATCAAAGTTTCTTTTTCTTTAATAAATATTTATTTTACAGACCTCAAAGCAGTTTAGAATAAACTGGTGAATTTGACAATCTCCCTAACTCAAACCTCTTTTTATCTTAAACTATTTTGGTGCAAATTTTCCTTTATTTCCATGCTTTTTGAAACCTAAAACTTGTAGACCGTAAAATTTGTATATTATCTGATTGGACCTACTACAAGTCCTGTTGTGAAATTTCTACGGCACTGTACTGAGCTTATTTATTTTATTTTTTATTTTATTTATGAAAATTACAAACAGTAGCCATAAAGGCCGGTGGTTGCACAATATAAAAAGAAACAAATTACATAATAAAACCTAATTGTAAAAAGAAACAAAACATTGAAAAAACAAAATAATATAAGTAAATTATAAACTAAAAAATATCCCACTCTACCTAACGATAATATCTAAATTACCAAAAAAAATTTCATTAATAATAGATGGAAAAAAAAGTAATCTTTGTTGACTTTGATGACCACAAGAAAAACAAATAAGTTCTCAGATATTTTTTTCAATTTCTCTCAAAAAAACTTGGGTTCTAATACTCCTAATGGGTCATATGCTGTTACACCCAATTGTAGAGTATAGTATATATTTATTTGCATAAACTTTTAGATACATAATTGAGCAAATATTGTTACAAAAAAACAGTAATAAAAGTAATAGTAACAGTAGTAATACAACAGTGAATATTGTACTGTTGTAAAATTTGAACAGTACTTACTATTGTGAGCTGATGAACCTTAGGTTTGACCGTACTTAAGCCCTATGTATTATAGTTCATGGAAAATCATATGGTGATGTACGGTGTGTGAGGCCAATGACAAGGAAAAACTGTATTGTAATTTTGCAAGTTTTTTTTTTATATAATGTTTACTTATATTTTTTTAAATAAACATATTTTGTAAAGTACTTATTAGAAGTCTGCTTGACCAACCTCGGTTGGAACTCATATGTGCATATTGATTTGTTGGACTGACCTACCTATAAGTTGTGCCTCTTTTTCATGTCACTACTGGAGGGTTAAAACAATTATACTTTGTCTAAACCTAAAAATCATAGTGAAATATTTTTGACAGTTTAACGCTATAGAAGGCCTATTACTTAGCAAAAGGTTTAGTCAAGTACAACAAAAGATCCTAACAGAAAACCTGAATCTGATGAGAAAAGTTTAGTCTATTTCAATTTCGTCTCTGTTAAGTGAGCTCTTTGAATAGAACTACTTTCCCCTACCTTGGGCTGATAGTTCATTGATTCATTGGTCAAAAAACTTCAAAAACCTTTGGGGGCCCGATACCTTTGGGGGGCCCCAGAGGTCTCATGATGTTGTACTTTATGCTATTTTTTCTGTTTATTCATGAAAATATAGAAAATATCTAAAAAAATATGTGGTTTGGGGGGGTCCGGGCCCCTAGCCCCCCGCCCCTTGGTGCGCCCATGTAATAATTCAAAATAAGTAAAAAAAACTAGAAAAAAAGTTTAAAAAAAACAAAATAAACAAAAACATAACCTACTTTTTTGAAGAAAACATCGTCCCTTTTATTTCATATTTTCTCGCTTTAGTTTAATATTTTTAAGAAAAACGCATTTTTACAATATGCACAAAGGATCCGTTCTTAAAACTGATTAATTTTTGAGACTAAAGCTCTTGTCGTTTTGGTAAAATTTACGTTTTTGTTAACATTACGGCTTAAGGGAAATCGGTTTGTTTGTCCTATGGAAGACATCTTGGATTTGATCATATGTTTTGTTAGACAGCCCACGAGTCGTTAAATACCGAGATGAATTCCAAGACGTGCGCAAGCGTTGATCTGTCACTTCTGCCAACCAATCAACTGAGAGATATTTCAGTATGGTTTTACACAGCAAAACTTTAGTAACACAGATTAGGTAAATAAGTATAAAAATTTAGTAATTCCCAGTTCTTTTTGATGAAAATTCGTCGTTTTTGTGCTGGGAAAATGCCGGTGACGTGCAAGTTGTGTGACAAATTATTTAGTGCCCAATTTAAATTGAATAAACACTGTCAAAGTAAACGTGGCATACAAAAACAAACGTATTCCTATGCAGAAAGTGTTTGTATGTTTAGATGCCTCGAATGTAAATGCTCCTTCCCAAAAAACTTGGATCTGTGTGATCATTTGAAATACAAACACAATCAAGAAATACTTGAAGAAACATTGCAGTTGAGAGTCAATACTCCCATGGCAAAACAAAATAAACGTGAAATGCATAAGATCATATAGAAGAAATACTGCATATCAGTGGCGTATATACGGGGGGGAACCCGCCCCCCCCCTCCGAAGCTAAGATTTTTTTAGATATTTTCCACATATTTCATGAATACAAACATAAAATAGCATCAAATACAGCCTTATGAGGTCTCGCCCCCCTCCCCCCCCCGAAACTGTCTCCCCCCCCCCCCCCCCCGAAACTTTCCTATATACGCCACTGCTGCATATGCCTCAAAAAATATTATTCGCAGCACGTAGATATTGTATATTTTTGAAATCAGAAAGAAAAGACGAATCCTGGGTGTTCCCTCTCAAAAAATCGACTTCATTGTCACAGCCTGTACAGGGTGTCCCAAATTCGTTGTTTTTTTGTGGTGTCGGGTATTTCTAGGGGAGATAGAAAAAAACTGACCCCCCTTTGCGACGCTCAAATTTCAAGAGAAGCCTAAAGGTGAAAACCACATTTAGATATAGCAAGCCGTTTTTAAGCTACGGAGTGTTTTTGTCTGCATTTTGGGAGGGGGTTTATAACTTTTTTGTTTATGAAAATTTTGTTTTTGTGTAAATAGCTTTCTTATAGTTCTTTTCTTGAAGAATTGATAGATGTAAACGGTTTTTATTTATCTCTTTTGGTTTTTAAGATATTGCATAAAGTTGTTATTTTTCTTACAGAATAAGTCTTTTTTTTATTCGATTTTAAAAATCAGCTTAAAATTTCCTTTAAAATGATGTATCACACTCAATATTTTATTTTTTTATTTTTATAATTTTATAATATTAAAATATTTTAAACCCATTAAGCAAACTAAAATATGTTGTAAAAATAAATAAAATACAAAAATATAAAGACATAAAGGGATCCTCCCATAAAGAAAAATTAATTTTATGTGATATCTCAAAAACTAAACGTGACAAATGAAATTTAATTTAACAGTTGAATTCCTCTTAAAAAACTGACTTAAGAATGTTTTCACAGAAATAAAAAATATTAATAAATAAACAAGTTATAGACCCCTTCCCAAAATGTAGACTTTTTAAAAACACCCCGTAGTTTAAAAACGGCTTGCTATATCAAAATGCGATTTTCACCTTTAAGCTTCTTTTGAAATTTGAGTGTCGCAAAGGGGGATCAGTTTTTTTAGCCCCTCTAGAAATACCTGAAACCCCCCAAAAACATCGAATTTGGGACACCATGTACATGGTGACGGATAGAAAAAAATTATGTTGGCTTTAAAGTTGTCATAATTAACAAAAAAAATCTCAATTTATTTTCAATGATAAAGTTGCTGAGTGCTCCGGTTATAAAAAACCACCCGATACCTTCATAAAATCATACCTAAAAATTAGAATTGACCATTATTTTATACCTTGAATTTTTTATTATACGTTAAGCTCTTCGATCTCGCGCCAATCACGGTATTCGCGCCAATAATTTAAATTAGACATTTTGACGTTAATTTTGGCGCATGCTCCTTTGATGGAATTCATCTCGGTATTTAACGACTCGTGACAGCCCTATTAAAACGCGTAATAAGTGCATTTTGTTTTTCTGTTGGCTTTGCTCTTAAGGTCACTATATCACTTGGTTACCTTAAGTTCATCGTTCTAATAATTTGCGATCTTCCCCATCTAAAAGCAGCCGTGGAACTCGCACCATACGAATGAACTACTAACCGTCTTTTCCTAACCCAAAAAAATTATTTAAAAAATATTTTTGTGTTTAGTTTTTGATAAAAGTTTTTGTTTGTTGGTGAATTACCTAGCCAAGTTGAAATATTTGGGTAGCTGATGTAAGTTTTTATTAGTATTTCTCGTTACTGCGTCGGCAGGTCCACAGATAAGGTAAAGGCAGGTCGTACTTAACAATGATTTTATGTTTCTTTTTTATTTAGACATATCTTTTAAGCACAAATTTAGTGTTAATTGCGAGGTTAATTAAACATGCAGTTGCTATCTCTCTATTTTGATAAGAATTAAAATGGAGACATACAATTGGTCGGGGAGACTCACAGCAATTTTAAAATGCACATTCTTTCTAGCCTATTGCTGCTGGAGTAATGTCTCTGCTCTTTGACTCTTTAGTTCTAAATACACAAAGTAATGCACTGCACATAAGATTGCAAACTTAAGTTTGCTTATTTGTATTTACAGTGATTATTAAAATGTTAAACAGGGTCTTAGTCACCTTGAGTCTGAACCATCAGTGGTGTATATAGAAAAAAGTTTTGGGGTGAGCCAGAGACAGTTTTGAGGGGGACCCTATGAGGCCATATTTTATGGTATTTTATGTTTGTGTTCATAAAATATAATGGAAAATATTTAAAAAAATCATAGCTTCAGGGGGGGGGGTATATATGCCACCATTATCTTTTATATTAGTAGTGGCTGTTTCATGGAAAATAGGGTAATTACATAGGGGTGATCAGCTGCTCACAGTAGGTGTACAAAATTTGTTTACAGGACTCCACATGACACTATACTGGATGCTACAATATACTAAAGGACCAAGGATTTATTTTTTAAAAGTTGTGTAGGATGGTATACAAATTTTGTTCAGCTGATCACCCCTTGTCTTCTCAACTAACTGTACTCCTGATTTTTCAGAATATTTTTACCTTCCAAGCCCATGCAGCAATGACTAGAGAACACATTATTTTTGATGAGAATTTTTTTTTTCAGATAACTTAGAAAATCTCTTATTTGAGTGTATTATGGTCTATCTTAGCAATATTGTTGTGATGTCTGTCTGTGTATGTGTTTTTCTGTATGTAACATGATAGCACCTAAACCGCTGAACCAATTTTCATAAAATTTTCAGGTAAAATAGTGTGTGGCACTTTAATGAGCTGATTAGATTTTAAAAACTATTGACAATTAAATTTTTTAAAGAATGCTAACTTTTTAAGAGCATCACATCAATATGCAGTTTTTAGAATATAGTAGACTAGATTTTGCTCAATAGTTTATGTTAAACCAAAAAATTTGTAGGAGCTTTAGCTTCCGAAATATTGACAAAAAACTGTTTCCAAGGCTGATATATCATGGCTTCACGTGAAGTGTGGTAATAGGCTAGCTAGGAAGTTATCAGATCCCTCATTATTATTTTCATACTATTTTTAAAATTTTTAAGTATTACATGAATTAAATGACACTATTTGCTCAATTATGTAAAAAATGTATGCAAATAAAGCGATATTCTTATATTTAGTATAGACATGTTAAATAGCATTTATAAAGGGACATCTGGATTATCCAGTAGTTTTTTTTTAAATTTAAAAACAACTTTTAAAATCATCTGTTTAACCCTACTATACTATACTTTTTGCATTTGTGTATCCTGAAAAAAGGTGCAGATCAAATACATACTGGATAAAACATACATTTTCCAATTATTGATAACACAATACCCATCCATTTTACAGCAGTAAGCTAAGTTAAATTTTCTTGACTTGTTGACATTGAAAATTTTTTTTTTAGAAGTAGGGTGAAGTGGGGTAAGTGTAATACCGGGGAAAGTGTAACAGTCAGCCATTTTTTTTAAAGTGAGGTTAAAAATGAAGGTGTTTGTAAATTATTTAAATGATTTAGAGTGTATATCATATATAAAAAGATCTTAACTTTCATACTCACATTAAAGAATTATGCAAAAAATTAGGAAGTGCAAGCTATGCACTTAGAGTTCTTGGCAAATTTTTTAAAAATGCAAAATGCAAAGATCGGTTTATTATGGTATGTTTTATTCAAACATAAAATATGGTATACTTTTCTGGGGACAAAGCAGCCATATTGGGGACGTTTTTATAATGCAAAAACGAGCCCTGAGAATAATATTAGGACTAAGGGCAACAGAATCATGTAGAAATAAATTTAAGGAAAATATTTACTTGACCGTTCCAGGAATCTACATCTTAGAGTGTATATTGTTTTTAAGGAAAAATCCTAATTTATTCTCAGAATACACAACAAATAAAACCTGTAATACAAGGCATAAGGATAGATTGTACATATACCCAAAGCACAGATTAACAATTACTGAGAAAAGCCCTGTATATGCCGCTATTAAGTTTTACAATAAACTACCTAATTCCATAAAAAGCATAGAGTCTTTCAAAACTTTTAAAAGGGCATGTTTCAATTATTTATGTGATTTAGAACCTTATTCAATTAATGACTTTACAAAATAATTTTTTTTTCTCGTTCCATTGTTTTTGTTTGTTTTTAAATTATTCAGATATCTGAGCCAAATTATAAGTGTATTTTATATTGAAGTGTAAGCGTGAATTTAAGTGTACTATTTGTGTAAATATTCAATAAGGGCACCTATACATGCCCCATGAAAATTAACATTAAAACAATTAAGATTTACTGTAAACAAATTGTAAGTGCAACTTACATACTTAATCTGTAGTTTTAGATAACTTTGACGAACCAATTTACTTTTGTAAAAATTTGGAAATAAAAATATTGTCTATTGTCTATAAACAATTTTTTTCTTCAAATATCAGGATATATTTAATTTTTTACTGGAGTTTCAACAACATACGCAGATTTACTTAAATATCGAGTAACTTGTTTTTATTGATTTTTTGTAATTATTGTGACATCATAAATTTTAAACTCAATATCGCCGCCAGGGGTGTTTTTTTTACCAGAATTCCACATTTTGTATTGAAATACGGTTTAGGCGACCCCCCACCCCCCCGATAAAATGACCCTTCAATATTGATGAAGGGGGTAAGTGTAACAATTTGCTCGGGGTAAGTGTAATAGGTTAGCTACACTTACCCCGGTCAATTATTCTCGAGATTATTTTACTAAAATTTCTCTTTGTTTCAGGTCGAGTTTTAAACTTTTAAAATAAAGTGAAAATGGTTCGGTTCATTATATACAAAAAAGCTCATAACTTTGTTATGAAAAGTGATATCATGCTTTTTTTTGTTTTTGTTTAAAAGGTATTTTTCATGAGTATGTTACCCTTGCCTCAGTTCCTTACAAATACGTTTTGTATGTAAATGATCGTTGGATGTTACACTTGCCCCAAATTGCGGGGTAAGTGTAACACCTTGACATCAACGCCATTTTTTTTTACCGAATAAATAAATATCACATTTTTAAAAATTTAACATTTGTAATGTGTTGGTAAGTATATAAGGTTCCTGTAAAAAAAAATATCATTCTCCTATCGCCATTTGTTTCTCTGTACTGGGCCTTACAAAAGCAACTTCGCTTTTTTGCAGTTACACTTACCCCACTCCACCCTACTGTCCTAATTTGAATTAAGGTTTTGATGTGTTCTAATTTGTATCTTGAAATATTGAAAGTTTTTTTTAATAACTCATGATACATACCATACTGCAACTCAGGGCTTTTGTTGTTAAGCTTTAGAGTTTTTAAAATATGAATTTTTACAGTTTGTTCATTTTGGTCTTATGGGATTCCCTACACTAAAATTTGCTAAATGAAGTTTTTCTGAATCTTAACTCAGGTTGTGCTTTTTTCGCATCTCTATGGCCCTACCATACTGCAATCTGGTGCTTTGGTTGATAGACTATATAGTTTTTAAAATATGAATTTTCAACTTTTGGCCATTTTGGTCATATTGAATTTTTAAAGTTTGGTTATTTTGGTCTTATATTCCCTATTGTGATTCCAACTCTCCTACATGGAGCATTTTTCAATTTGAAATGAATCTTAAGGAAAAACGTCCTCACTCCACAAATTTCTGATAGGTTGAGAAATAAAAAGCGTAGTTTGGATTAAGTTACGCTTAATTTATTTCTAAAAACCATCAACCCGAAGGGTTTCGGCTTTACTAGCCATTTTCATGGGTTCTAAAAGTATAAAAACAAAAAAAAACAATTTTCAATAAAATAATATAAGGAAGAAAAGTTTAAAAGAATTAAAATAAATTTTTGTAGTTTTGTTTTTAAGATTAGAATAAAATATTCATAATAATAACAATTTATGTTAAAAAAATACATAGAAGTTTCTAAAACCAAAATTTTGGAAAAGAAACAAACACTTATTATAATGCCATCTAAGGCGAACCTAGGGAACTTGGTGTAAATCCAAATTACAGATAACTTATCACAATAAAAGTCTACATTCATAAATAATTAAGTTAAGTAATTTAATCCGAACTACGCTTTTTATTTCTCAACCTATCAGAAATTTGTGGAGTGAGGACGTTTTTCCTTATGATTCATTTAAAATTAAAAAACAAAAAATTATTCCCTACCTTAAAATTCACTAAATTACGTTTTTCCGAATCTTAACTTAAGGTGTGGTTTTTTCGCATCTCTATGGCCTTACCATACTGCAACTCGGTGCTTTTGTTGATAAACTGTATAGTTTTTCAATTTTCAAAGTTTGGCTATTTTGGTCTTATGGGTGTCCCTACCCCAAAAATTCGCTAAATGATGTTTTTCTGAATCTTAACTCAGGGTGTGTTATTTTTGCATCTCTATGGCCTCACACCACCACCATGTGCACCATAATGCAACTCAGGGCTTTTGTTGTAAACGATATAGTTTTTAAAATATGAATTTTGAAAGTTTGGTCATTTTGGTTATGGGATTCCTTACCCTAAAATTCGCTAAATAACGTTTTTCCGAATTTTAACTCAGGTTGTGGTTTAAATGTGAATTTAAAAGTCTCTCTTGTCTTACAGGCTACCCTAAAATTCGCTAAATGATGTTTTTCCGAATCTTAAGGGTGTGGTATTTTTGCATCTCTATGGCTCTAACATACTTTAACTCGGGGCTTTTGTTCATAAATTGTATGGTTTCTAAAATATGAATTTTTAAAATTTGGCCATTTTGGTCTTATTGGCTTTCCTACTCTAAAATTCGTTAAATGACGTTTTTTCGAAATTAAACTCAGAGTGTGGTTTTCTCGCATTTCCATGGCCCCACTATAGTGCAACTTGGTGCTTTTGTTGATAAACTATATAGTTTTTAAAATATAAATTTTCAAAGTTTGGCCATTTTGGTCATATGGGATTCCCTACCCTAAAATTCGCTAAATGACGTTTTTCCGAATTTTAACTTAGGGTGTGTTTTTTTTGCATCTCTATGGCCCCACCATACTGTAAATCGGTGCTTTTGTTGATAAACTATATAGTTTTTGAAATATGAATTTTCAAAGTTTGACCATTTTGGTCTTATGGGATTCCCTACCCTTAAATTCGCTAAATGACGTGTTTCCTAATATTAACTTAGGGTGCGGTTTTTTCGCATGTCTATAGCCCTACCATAGTGCAACTCGGTGCTTTTGTTAATAAACTATATAGTTTTTAAAATATGAATTTTCAAAATTTGGCCATTTTGGTCTTATGGGATTTCCTACCTTAAAATTAGCTAAATGACATTTTTCCGAATCTTAACTCAGGGTGTGGTTTTTTCGCATCTCGATGGCCTTACCATACTGCAACTTAGTGCTTTTGTTGTTAAACTATATAGTTTTTGAAATATAAATTTTCAAAATTTGGTTATTTTGATCTTATGGGATTCTGTACCCTAAAATTCGCTAAATGACGTTTTTTCGAATCTTAAATCAGGGTGTGCATTTTTCGCATCTCTATGGCCCTACCATAGTACAAATGGATGCTTTTGTTGATAAACAATATAGTTTTTAAAATATGAATTTTCAAAGTTTGACCATTTTGGTCTATAGGATTCCCTACCCTAAAATTCGCTAAATTACGTTTTTTCTAATCTTAACTTAGGGTGCGGTTTTTTCTCATGTCTATGGCCCTACCATAGTGCAACTCGGTGCTTTAACTATATAGTTTTTAAAATGTGAATTTTCAAAATTTGGCCATTTTGGTCTTATGGGATTCCCTACCCTAAAATTTGCTAAATTACGTTTATCCGAATCTTTACTCAGGGTGTGGTTTTTTCGTATCTTTTTCACCTTTTTCCTAATCTTAACTTAGGGTGCGGTTTTTTCGCATTTCTATGGCCTTACCATAGTGCAACTCGGTGCTTTTGTTGATAAAGTATATAGTTTTTGAAATATGAATTTTCAGTTTGGCCATTTTTGGTCTTATGGGATTCCCTACCCTAAACTTCGCTAAATGATGTTTTTCTCAATTTTAACTCAGGGTGTGGTTTTTTCTCATCTCTATGGCCCTAACATACTGCTACTCGGGCTTGGCCATTTTGGTCTTATGGGATTCCTTACCCTAAAATTCGCTAAATGACGTTTTTCCGAATCTTAACTCAGGGTGTGGTTTTTTCGCATCTCTAGGGCCCTACCATACTGCAACCAGAGTAGGGCAAAAAAGTTGTAGAGTGTAACTACTAATTCAATAAAAAAAATTAGTTTAACTACTTGATAATTAAACTAATTTTTCAAAAAAATTAAATTATTAACTACTAGTAAGAATTTAACTAGTTTTTTGATAACAAGCTATATGTAGATAGGGAATTTTACTGCATTTGACTTTTATTTTTATTCTCCATAAAATAATTGCAAAAAGTACTTAAAAAAGTATTACTTACTTTTCAAAATAATTAATTGCTAGTAGTTAAATTCTTTTTAAGATAATCAAATTCCGTAAAAGTACTTAAGACTACTAGTAGTTAAATATTTTTAAAAGTAATCAAGCTCCACAAACGTGGCTAAATTACTAAAAGTAGTTATATTACTTAAACTAGTTAAAACCAAGTAGTTAACGACGTTTTGCGATTTTCTTATTCAGAATAAAAATAATCGAGTATACCTACGAGATTTTCCAGTCGTATTAGATTTTTTTAAAATCAGCTGTACCTCAGGCCTTCCAAAAGCGCTAAGTTTATATCACCCTGTGCAACTATACAATATTTTCAAAAATTTTTTTTTCAAAAAGTCTTACAATTGCAATAATTTCTGTATAATATCCCAATAAACTTGTGCGCCAATAGACATTTTTGCCTGCCTTTCGATTACTTCTTAAAAAAATTGAGAATGAATAATTATACGGGTTGTTCTTGAAAAATGGTAACATTGCATGTAATTTGATTGTATATTTAAAACCACTTATACTTTTGAAATCAATATAAGTGTATAGTTAGTGTACTCAAAGGCTAACATTTTCCAGCAGCAATGAACTCTCCACAAAATGTCTCCATGGATGTAAAAACTGTTCACACTATGTCACATGGTGTGATCTGTAATTTTCAAAGTTAATAGATATGAATAGTACAAAAAAATATTTCGAGATAATAAAATTGTTTTTGGGGATTATTAAAGTGGACCAAAACTCAAAAATTTTAATTTCGAAAAAATATCAGTTTTTAGTCTTTACAAAAAAACGAGGGGTGAACAGCTCTCACAATCGGTGTACACATTTCTCACAATCTTTCACAATCTTTACACAATCTCTCCCAATCACTCACAATCTTACCACAATCCTTCACAATCTTACCACAATCCTTCACAATCCCTCATAATCTTTACACAGTCTGTCCCAATCACTCACAATCTGTCACAATCTGACCACCACAACCCCTCACAATCTTACCACAGTCTGTCACCCCATAAATTGATAGACATGATGACCTTTTTTTTTTGGTCGCTTCAGGCACGCTACACCGCTGCACTGTCCTCCACAATCCCTCGCAATTCTTCACAATCTTCCCACAATCCCTCACAATCTTTACAGAATCTTAGCAAAAAATTGTGGATTTTCACAATCGGTGTACACATTTTGGGTTAGCTGTTCACCCCCTCGAAAAAAAACAAAAAATCCACCTCCAATTAATATTACTGTCACTGACGCGATCACATGCAGGCACAGGTTTTCTTTCAAATCTGCCATCACTGTTTACTTTACCCATCTGATTTACCTGAAAACGGGGCAGCACCAAAGGGACAGTTTAAGGATGTAAAGTGAAATGGGTTATATAATTCAGTTTTTGTAAAGTTTTAGTGATGTTAAAATAGATTTAACGTTTTGGCCGAGATAAGTGTCACACGTGTTTTTACAAATATTAGGATTAAATAGTAAAGTATTTATTTTCAAAACTGTTCCTTAAATACAACATACAGTGAAATACAGTAATAGTGACAGTTTTGCTTTGTTTGTTATTTAGACATTTAGCTAAATGTCACTTGTGTGAACATCACTGGTGTGATCTTTTAGAATGTTTTATTAACAACACTTTTGACATCATATCACATTAGTGGCATTTTTTGCTTATAAGGGTGCCCGTTTATGTACAGTCCACCTGCATTCCTAGACTGTCAGTTGTGTGTACTAGAAACTATCGGACAGATTCGTTTACTAGCACACGACAGGGGCTGGCTGATACTGCAGGCAGATTGTGTCTAAATGGGTAGCTTAATTAAAAAAATCAATAGTTTTTAGAAACAAAACGCCGAAACTTTGTTGTTTGGGTGTATTTTTACCTATCGTAGCAATACCGTCGAGATGTCTGTCTGTGTGTGTCTGTATGTATCTGTCCGTAACACGATAGCTCCTAAACCGCTGAACCGATTTTCATAAAATTTTCAGGTATAATAGTGTTCGACACTATAACAAGCTGATTAGATTTTGGTCAAAATCCAGTAATGCCAATGAAAGTTTTTTGACAATTAAAATATTTAAAAAATGCTAACATTTGAACGGAGCATTGCATCAATATGCGGTTTTCGGAATATAGTAGACTACATTTTGCTCAATAATTTGAAGGGACTTTAGTTTTTGAGATATTTGCAGAAAACTGTTTTGAAGGTTGATATATTATGGCTTCTCTTGAAGTGTGCTAAAAGGCTAGCTAGGAAGGTATCAGATCCGTCATGGATCCATTTATTTTTATTTGGTTGCAAGGGCGGATCCAGAGGTGCTTCTCGGGGGGGGGGGGGGCACTTTAGGTGACATTCTCTGTTGGTAAAAAACGGTATATATTTTTTTAAGCAGCATTTTATTGAATTAGTCAGTGGTTGTAATTTCGATGATAATAACACTTTCATGCGCCGCAGGCAAAAATTTTGAATTTTTATTAGCAAAAACATTACTTTTTACAAATTTTTTTGTATATTCAAAAAATTCTCGGGGGGGGGGGGCAAATGCCCCTAGTGCCCCCCCCCCTGGATCCGCCACTGTTTGGTTGTATCTTTATATTTAATAAATAATTTAACGCTTTCAAATAAAATATTTCGGATTTTTGATATTTTTTTTTTGCAAAAGTCACTAACTGGTGTGATACAATTGTCACTCGTGTGAACACGAAAACAAAAATAACTCAAAAACTAAAGATTTGTTATCTCGGTCACATATCAAATTTTAGTAGTTGGACCATAGCAACATATTGTAATCATTTAAAAAGTGGTAAATCAATTTTTGTTTTTTTGAAAACTATTAAGTCAAATGTTACCATATTCTAAGAACAACTCATACAGCAACCTAAGTTTTTACATACTGTGATTTAAGTCACATTGAACGTTTTTATTTAGCTAGCCTATTTTTTAGGTACATATTTTCTCATATGAAGAAATTAGTTAACCACAAAAATGAGTAACTTAGCCGATTTAGATGAGCAATATGCTTTCTTGAGTTGCAACAGGGTGGTCGACAGAAAAAAGGCATTAGAGAGACTCAGAGAGTTGCTGTATGACAAGAAGATTGTGAAAAGTATTACCAAAGAAGATCCCTTTTCTTGGAATATGTTGCTGGAAGCTACACAGAGTTGTTTTAGAAAGGTAATAGGTAGTTTATAAAAATTAAACTTTAAATTAAAATATGTAGGTATTTTAAAAATCTGTGTTTTAGTGAAATGTGGAAAGTGAAAGTCCTGTTAAATTAAAAAAGAAAGAAGATTGATTTCATATTATATATTTTGTTGAATGTTTTTCCCTAGAAATCCCAGGAAGCACAAAATTTCAAGCAAGCAAAATTTAAAAGATAACTTTTTTTAGGAATGTGATAAATTTCTGGAGGAAGCCACAAAAAAAGGAACAAAAACACCACATAAAAACGTTGATTTGTGTAAGGATTTGTTTTTGACTGTCGTGAATACGGCAATTTCAGAAGGTATGTATACAGAAAGTAGAAATCCGATGATAGATTTATACATTTTTAGAATAAAGACAAAATTTCTTTTGTAATTTGTTGTTACTGTTCTCCTTGAACAATTTACCAGTTTATGTTAAGCGACATTAAAATAATTCGGTTTAGTGGCAATAAGGGTATACTTTATAAAAAAATATTTTAAAAATCAAACAAGTTTCGTGGCTAATCGGGCAAAAAGGAGTTTTTTGTTTCCCTCATATTTTTCCGTGGGTAGCCTGAAAGCTTAACCTCACGGGGGTCCAAGATCTAATGGACACCTAACAAGTGTTGACAGTTCGCCTGCTTTTGTTTTTTGTTTCTCTCGTATCTCGGTAGATGGCGCTTCTTGCGATAGTTTTCTCACTATTTATATTTGATTAGAGACAAAACCGTCTAATTAACGTCGCAAGATTTGTCACATTGACCAGCAGTGTTCTGAGGAGTCCCATAAGGACGAAACAGTTAACTGTCAACACTTATTAGGTGTCCATTACATCTTGGACCCCCGTGAGGTTAAGCTTTCAGGCTACCCACGGAAAAATATGAGAGAAAGAAAAACTCCTTTTTGCCCGATTAGCCACGAAACTTGTTTTGATTTTTTAATTCACGGGTACGAAATTCCACGTTTGTTAGTATTATTTGGCTTAAAAATTCCGTTGATTGACGCTCACGTGTCTTGATGACGGGTAAAAATGCAATATTCGTTGATCCGGCCTGAAAGACAAAGAGCTGTCATAGGTCACGGTCTATAGTTTGTTTTCTTTTATTTGTATTCGATCTTTTCATTGATCGATATTGTATAGCAGTTTTTCGCCTGCTTTTGTTTTTTGTTTCTCTCGTATCTCGGTAGATGGCGCTTCTTGTGATAGTTTTCTCACTATTTATATTTGATTAAAGACAAAACCGTCTAGTTAACTTCGCAAGATTTGTCACATTGACCAGCAGTGTTCTGAGGAGTCCCATAAGGACGAAACAGTTAACTGTCAACACTTATTAGGTGTCCATTAGATCTTGGACCCCCGTGAGGTTAAGCGTTCAGGCTATCCACGGAAAAATATGAGAGAAACAAAAACTTCTTTTTGCCCGATTAGCCACGAAACTTTTTTGATTTTTAAATTCACGGGTACGAAATTCCACGTTTATTTTCAATTGTATTGGGCTAAAAAAGTCGTCTAAAATTTATTGAGAACTAAACAAACTTTTAAACGCGCTAAAAAGTCAAAGAGTTTCTCGAAATGTAAACGAGCCTCTTTAAAGGCTCAAATTTCGATTGCCATCTTTAAGAAGCAATTTTTCTTGACCATGATCTATTTTATTTAAATCGGTTCAGTAGCAATTACTTTATGAGGAACTGAATGCAAACAGAATTGAAAATACAACCGTATAATCTGTAGAACACGGCTTGAAACAAAAATTATCTCTCGGGAATTACTGAACTGATTTAAATGATTCGTGGCTCGTGCGCGGCAGAAATAGAGCTTTTTACCACTTCAATTTTACTTAAATTTTGAAAAAAAGGAGGCAACAAAAACCAAAACATTTTTTTTGCCGTTTTTCATAAATCAAATTAAGCAATACATGAAAATAAAATGCGCATCAGGTGAAAATTTTTGCAAAATAAAGTAATTTTTGTGAAAATTACAAAAATAATAATTTTACAAGAAATTGCGGTTTATATAGCTTTTTTTTACTAGAACTAAAAAGTATAAGCTTTATGTCAAGGAGGGGAGCCAACTCCCCTGCCCCCTCCCTGGATCCACTACTGTAGCTATTAAATTTCTCCTTCCAGATTGCTTGGGCTCTCCTCCAAATAAAACGCATTACTACATGTTTTTAAGCATCTACGGTTCACCTAAAAAAATATATTTTTTTTAATACTCGTGGTCATCTGCGGTGCATCTAGTCCACATTTTTAAAAAGTAGAATGCTTAGACAGTATTTAATAAAAAAATTAAAAAAGTACTTTTGGGTAGTTTTTTTAAAATCTTAATTAAATAGCTCACAAAGAATAATTATATAAAAATTAGGCCACAATAAATGTTTGAGATGTTTATATCCTTTTTTCTATAAATGTAACATGCTAACATATATTTCGCTTCTCCAGAATAGTTAGAACTTATTTTTGAACTTTTGCTAGAAAAACTCCTTTGTTTTATACTTAATGAAAATCGCTAAGAATCGCAACTCTTATACTAAATAGAGGTAAGCAAACAAATTGCCTCGAAAAAATTCCGATACAAAATAAATTCAAATAAAAACTTTTGAACATTTTTATGGCTAAGACATTTCTTATTACATTGCCGTTCACAAAATCTAAAAATCGTACACGCAAATATCATTTTTACCTTCCTAGCCCGCGCAGCAATGGCTAGAAAAGGTATTAGGTAAAAAAAAATGAGATAACGCCGAAAATGTGTTCTTTGGGTGTATTTTGACCTATCAAAGCAATATCGTCGTGATGTCTGTCTGTGTGTGTGTATATCTCTCCGCAACACGATAGCTTCTAAACCCTTAACCGATTTTCATGAGATTTTTACGAAAAAAAAGTTTTCGATACTGTAACAAGCTGATTATATTTTGGTCCAAATCCATTAACGCTAATGATAGTTTTTTGACAATTAAAAAATTATTAAAATGGTAACTCTTTAACGGATCATCGCATCAATATGCGGTTTTCGGAATATAGTAGAATACATTATGGTCAATAATTCGTGTCATAACCAAAAACTTTGTAGGAGCTTTAGTTTCTGAGATATTAACCAAAAACTGTTTTCAAGGCTGATATATTATGGCTTTTCTTGAAGTGTGCTAATATGCTAGCTAGGAAGGTACTGATACCTAATCTGAATCCATTTATTTGCTACAGGATGGCCCATTGTGCCTCATCTGGAGCCGTACTCTTTAAAGTTTGTGAAGGGAGTGCTCCCGGGAACGTTCCCGGGAAATCAAATTTACTTTTTCTCCCGGGAATGAAAATGTCGTATTCTTGAACGCTCGAAGCGGTTTGTGAGTGCAGGGTTTAGAATCACACCGTGCAACTCCAGTGCACAACGTTGCCGCGTATCTCGGAACTAACCAAAGTGCGTTTTATGCCATTTTATTTTTGAATTCAGGAAGTTTTTTTAAAATTAGGGACTTATTGCAAATAAAACCAGGCAGTAATAGTTCCAGGCACTATTCTGACAGTTTTCCAGTGAAAACTGACCGTTGATCCTTCAAAATTGACATACCAAAGTCGAATTTATAAATCAAGTAGTTTATTTTCCATTAATAATGGCGGCACTATTAATTCCGGCTCTTATAATACACAAAGGCCTAATTTTGAACGAAGACAGATGTTCTTATAATGGGAAACTGTCGAATAGTGCACAATTAGTGCCTGGCTTTATTGCAATAAGTCCTTAATTATCTAAAAAAAATTTAGCTTTAGGGAGCCCAGGCTCGAGACCCTCCCCTTGGTGCGCCTATGTCTACATAAAGATAACTCACACTTATTTCTGTCAGTTATTTCAGGCCAAATGGAGTTAAGATTATTATTGTTTAACACTTTGTTTATAGAGGCCTATTAAAGTGCTTTTATATAAGTTCACTTTAAAAATGTAGTTGTAAGAACACTACATTATACATTATTTTAAACCGCCTTTAGGTTCAGATAAACGTTTCTCTGTAGTGTCAAAATTAATAAACACGCGGCTTTTCTCGCTTCTAAGATGTAATATAATATGTTATATAGCAGGGCTATCAAAACGGACGGGCCACGATTCTCCACTTTCTTGACGTCACATCCGGGGCTGATTTTTTTTTTTGATGGTCACGTTACGACACAGCTGATTGTCTTTAAAAAATTGAAGTTGGAATGACGGTTCATGAATATTTGATTTTTTTTTAAATAAAGTTATTTTTGATATTGTTTTTACTTTATTCTGGCAGAACAATTTTTTTTAAATGTTTAGTAATCCTTAATTTTTCATAGCCGCTTCATTAGCTCACACAAAAATTAAATTTAAAGCAGAAGCAAATGTGACAATCACAGATGACAAAGTCAAATACATGTCAAATATAACAGTTGGCATGTGGTACATGGCGGGTAATTTGAATTCAAAATAAGGAATGCTAAATCTTGAAGATTTTAACGTTTTAATCATGTTGCTTCCTTACAAACCTTTGGTGGAATATCGGGATGGTGTCTGAGAATATTTCACTGAAATTTTGCAGAAATCTGTAGTGCCATTTTGAAAATACCATAAAAAAACCTCTTACCTCCCATAAGACCCAATGTAAAATTCAGCCCCGGGAGAACAGCTGATTTTTTCAGGGTCGTGGCCTCTATTTTTATGTTGGCCTTGTATATAGGTACACATTTATATTATGCATTAAATTAAACACTCACTCAATTGGGTCTGAAAGTGGAGATATTGCTTTTAACCTATGCACCGCAGTATAGCAATTTAGTTTCAATGCATATACATACATATATCTAAATAGGGCTTTACCTAAAAACTCTATTTTTACTTTCGCAAAAAAAACAAATCACAAAACAAAAAAGTGAGGTTAGAAACTTTCCCGGTAACTCGTTTTCACCTCGTGAGAGGTGGTGAACTTGAATTCACGGGAGTGTGCTTTGGGGAATAGAGCACTCACCTTTTTACGGTGAGGACTACTCACATTCTCCTCCCAAAAATTCAAGAATACGTATCCTGGGATTTTAAGATGGACAAAAAAAATTGTTTGCTTAAAAGACTGGTTCTGATCAATTAACCGCAAAGTGCTGTTTGTTCCATTAAAATCAATGGTACAGTTCAAAAGTTATACCACGTTTTTTTTTGCCCATCCGGTAACATTGTAATGGTGCCTACAAGTATGCTGTTACACTGGTAAAAAAAGTGACGCGTAAATTAATTTTAGGAGAAGAAAACATTAACATTTCCAAACTGGTTCGATACATAGACGGATGCCTAAAAGACAAAAGAATGAAAATTTGTAGAAATGATTTTCTACTCGTTTTAAAAGAGAGCATTCTTCCAAATCAAAATTGTTTAGGTCTTCTCAAACAAGAGGATCTTCAATGTAAGTATTCCTGCTGGTTATACAATGTCCCCCTAAGTTGAAATCATATGGAAAACTTTTTATTATTAATTTTAGGAAAAAAAGTTATTCTTCATAAACAGTTCTGCATAACAAACCCGGTTCCTACACTTTCTCGTGCGTGCCCGCGCACGCGTCACATGACTGTCATAACATTTCATATAGAGATCATGTGACGTGTGAGTCGTAGGTGGGAACCGGGTGTAAAACGTGAAAATAATAATAATGTAAATTAATTAAAAAACGAATACAACCTCTTTATTAATCATATGCATAATGACAGCAACAAAAAAATTTCTTGATTAGTTTTTACTACGTTTTTTTTTTGTCAAACTACAGTCAGCATCTTTTTATTAAGAGAGAGGAACAGTTTTACCTTTAATTTTATACCAACATGACATTTAATTTTTTATATATTTTTGGTTATGAAATATGTTTGTCACAAACGTGTAACTGCCTATGGCAAGGAGTATTGTTGTTAATTATTTTATCTATAATAATTTTCGATATTATAAAAAATAATTACCTTATTCTTAAGCCAAATTTATGGTTTTTGAGTTTATGAAATTATGAAAAATAAACTTTGAGGTAAAATTAAAATTAAAATGTATATTTTATAAATTAGTTAAAAATCTATTTTTTTATACAGTAATCTTTGAGCTTCTGAAAACCGCCTTTGAGAGAGTGAGTTCAGACCATAGCCAAGACATAATTCTGTACAGATCTTTTCTGTTACTGTTCAAGTACGGCCCTCGAGCGGCCTTGTCGCCAAATTTTTTAAGGGAGCAGTTCGGATTCGTATCACAGATGTGTCAAAAAGTCAGCCAAAATTCGCCCAGAAATATCCAGGAAGAAGTTATGGAGTTGGTTCTGGAGTTTTGTAATCATGTAAGCACAGTTTAGAAGTAAAAAGCTCAACGGTATTGCTTCGTGCATATGCAAAAGCAAAACCAACGCTGCTATGCTGTACTTGGTAATCCAAATTGGAAACTTTTGGAGGGTTATGTTTGTTCCTTACGTTCAGGGGAGATAGAGAAAAACTAATCCCCTCTTTGGGACGCTTAAATTACATTACAGGTGTTTAAAGGTGAAAAGAAAACATCACCTGTCACTTTAAGTTTTTGAGAAATTTTACAGAAAATACAATGAAAAACTGTGAAAGGCTTTCGCGGCCATCGTCCAATGGTGGGTGTGCTTTCGGCCGTCGTCGTTGGAAATTCGTTCTCGACGTTTCGCCATCTCGAGTGGATGGCATCTTCAGGAGATGTTGACTGTTTGTCGGCTTCTCGAAGACCTTCTTCTTCGTCTTCGAGAAGCCGACAAACAGTCAACATCTCCTGAAGATGCCATCCACTCGAGATGGCGAAACGTCGAGAACGAATTTCCAACGACGACGGCCGAACAGCCCGAAAGCACACCCACCATTACAATGAAAAAGTTTCAAGGACAAGTCCTCAGAGTTAAAGGTAGCTTCAGGACGCGTTTCGGCCTCATTCAGCCCGAGCATATCCATAAAATGAAATGAACTGATACGAGCTACCTTTACCTTTGAGGACTTGCCCGTGAAACTTTTTCGTTAAGAATTTTTACCTAACTTCCTTCAAATAAAGTATTATCTTTTTATTAAATTTTCGAAGCCTAAAGTTTCCTCTGCAAAACAAACTATAAAAAAGCCACTTAGGTACAGTACAACTTCTTTAGTCCAGACACGCGCCAAGTCGGACACTCCAGTAATCCGGCGCCTCTTACCAACCGGACAGTTAAAATAAATCGAGTATATTTCTGCCTAAAGATGTATTACGAGGGTTCGGTTCATCAAAGCTGTAATTCCACACACAAGTCATAATTATAAATGGAATGGATTAAGGGCCCATCGCACCAACTTTTTTTTCGTTTCTTAGCCTAAGGAATACCCTATTTCATAAAATTTCGTTGCACCGAAATTATAGGCAGCCTTATTCCTTCCTTAGTGTTGTTAAAATGAAGTCACCTTTTTTCCTGACTTGACTGTTCCTTAAGAGCTGCTTAAAGATAAGATGCTGGTCACATAATGTTACCCGTCTTTCATAGCTATAGCAACTGATAATACCTACACATGAGCAGAGTGTTCTGATGAAGTGAAGGTGTCTTTTTGTGTTTGAGTAATAAAATAAATAATAAAAAAAAAATGAAAAAAATAAAATCGAACTTACCACTGCTCTTATTTCCGTAGAAACGGCGTAGGCCGACTTAAATCCCCTTCAAAAGGGCATGAGCGTCACTTTAGATTTCGCCTAAACACGACGGACTCACTTCTACAGTTTCTGGGATATCTGCTGCAATCGCTGCAGTGCCAAAAACCAAAAACAAAGGCGATCCAAGAAACTGTTGTCGACCCAGCCAAAATTCGTTAGCAAGAGACAAAGCACTTTGTCGAGAACACAAAAAAAATGAAGCCACCGGAAACCGTTCGTAGATTTGGTGGGGAGTGGGGACAGTAAAACGAGACTGGAAGAAAAACCCGCGGTTTTCAAACTAACCAATGAGGAAATACACCAATAGTTAAAATTTAAATAAAAACTGTAAAAAAAATCTTAAAATAAATAAAAATAATTTTGGAAAACTTTATTGCAAAAGATAAGGCACTGGTTCTTTGGCACATTGTTTTTGTGAAAAAATATACCTATATATCGATTACAACAAGATTTGTAAGGAAGAATAGTAATTTTGAATAGAAGTTCTCTCTTCTACTTTTTATTACAGTATTTTTGTCTGATTTTCGGGTTAAGTGTTGTTCACAGCCTGGTAGGTACAGCGCTAGGGGTAGTATAGGACTGACCAGTGTAAGAAAACCTTTGCATTTAAATTAAACTGCACTGCGGATGTAACAAGACGATTTTTCTTTCTTCCTTTACACTTTACGCTAATTTCACAATAATTTTTAGTCCTTAACAGGTGACCTACGCCGCTACCGAAGGTCGAGCGAAAATCTCTCTCGTTTCATTACTCGTTTCAAGGCCTTGATCTCGGCTTGTGAAAAAATGGCCGACTTATTAATACCGTCGTATGGAGTAAATTTTAAATAATTCGGTCGAAGGAACACTTATGTTATGCCCGCAGTAAGAAAACGATAAATGCAATGGACTGTATATATTTTAATTAATGAAAGCGCGAACAAACATAAATATATTGATATGAAATTACGAAATAATTAAAAGGTCCATAGGTTAATTGTGGGTACCACACAACGGAAATCAGAGACAAAGCACTCACCAGTTTGCAGCGAATTTCTCCACTTCCAAGGGGCCCCTATCTGGATCTAATGATGTCACCACGTAGCTGAAGGGCTGAAGTTTCTAGTTTTATGCTTCAGTACACCAAAATCGAGCACTTTCAAGTGTAGAAATTTGAAATAGTTGGAGAAAGTAAATTAACACGCCATTTCTCGAGGCGGTCGAAAAAGGATCTCACTGATTCTTGGTGCGCATGTCCAAAATGCGCGAAAATGCACTCTGTCCGTCATTCAATTGTGGTTTTAAAATTTACAAACACCGCGAAATTTAGCGGGAGCTAACAGGTGGTTGTACCGACAAGGACACCCAAATTCCACAAAATCGAGTATCACCATCTCGATATTATCATCTTTCAAATATTCTTCAAAAAATTCAAGAACTTTAATTTTTTTAAATAAATTTTTAAAAGCACACAGAAGAATTGATGGCTTTTGAGAAAACTATTTTTGAAAGTACTGGGTGTTGTTGTTTTTCCTTAGTTTAAAAATTTGGTTGGTTGAAAGAGCGGCGTTGCCTGATTGGGTCACAAGGTGGTCGCATCTTAACAAAGGAGAGGAGATTTCTGTTCGGTGCAACAAATTTAAAAATAAGGCATGCTTAAAATTAAAGCAATCTATAGTTAAGAAAGGACATTTTAAAAGTCGGTGCGGTGGGCCCTAAGGATCAGTTTTTGCATTTTAAACTATCTTTAAATTTGAGCGACGTAGAAGGGGGAGGTTCAGTTTTTCTCCCCAGGAACCGTATTCTTCAAAGTTTGTGAAGAGAGTGATCCCGGGAACGTTCCCGGGAAATCAAACTCACTTTTTCTCCCGGGATTGAAAATGTCGTATTCTTGAACGCTCGAAGCAGTTTGTGAGTGCAAGGTTTGGAATCACACCGTGCAACTCCAGTGCACAACGTTGCCGCGTATCTCGCAACTAACCAAAGTGTGTTTTATGCCATTTTATTTTTGAGTTCAGGAAGTTTTTTAAAATTAGGGACTTATTGCAAATAAAACTAGGTAGTAATAGTGCCGGGCACTATTCTATTAGTTTTCCATTGAAAACTGACAGTTGATCTTTCAAAATTGACATACCAAAGTCGAATTTATAAATCCAGTAGTTTATTTACCATTAATAATAGCGGCACTATTAATTCCGGCTCTTATAATACACAAAGGCCTAATTTTGAAAGAAGACAGCTGTTCTTATAATGGGAAACTGTCGAATAGTGCACAATTAGTGCCTGGCTTTATTGCAATAAGTCCTTAATTATCTAAAAAAATTTTAGCTTTAGGGAGCCGTGGCTCGCGACTTGGTGCGCCTATGTCTACATAAACATAACTCATACTTATTTTTGTCAGTTATTTCAGGCCAAATTGAGTTATGATTATTAATGTTTAATACTTTGTTTATAGAGGCCTATTAAAGTGCTTTTATATAAGGACAGTTTAAAAATGTAGTTGTAAGAACACTACATTATACATTATTTTAAACCGCCTTTAGGCTCAGATAAACGTTTCTCTGTAGTGTCAAATTAATAAACACGCGGCTTTTCTCACTTCTAAGATGTAATATAATATGTTATATAGGTACACATTTATATTATGCATTAAATTAAACACTCTCACTCAATTGGGTCTGAAAGTGGAGATATTGCTTTTAACCTATGCACCGCAGTATAGCAATTTAGTTTCAATGCATATACATACATATATCTAAATAGGGCTCTACCTAAAGACTATTTTTACTTTCGCAAAAAAAAAACAAATCACAAAACAAAAAAGTGAGGTTATAAACTTTCCCGGGAACTCGTTTTCTCCCGGGTAAGAGGTGGTGAACTTGAATTCGTGGGAGCGTTCTTTCGAGAATAGATCATTCACCTTTTTACGGTGAGGATTACTCACATTCTCCTCCCAAAAATTCAAGTATCCTGGAAGTAGTTTAATCAAACTGTAAAAGCAAAATAGCAACCGGTATTTTTTAATAAGTTTATGCAGCGTCAGTTTCGTACGCAATGTGTGCAAGCAATACCAATGTTATTCAGAATAAGTTCGAACATTGCATGTTTTTTGTATAAAAAATTATTTAAGAAATTGCAAATGTAGTTTCCAACTCGTAACATAACAGCCGATATGGTACATAGTGATTTCAGATCTAAATTATAATTTTCAGACCGTCGAAGATAACAGAATGTCCTGTGTCAGACTGGGCGAAGAAGTTTTTGCCAGCCTTCTTGATTGTTACATGTGTTCCCGACACGATTCACAATTCAAGGTAATTTTCTCCCCATTGTTTTTAGCACTTAGCTGGCCGCCCTGTATGTTTCTTCCTCTCACAGGATTTACGATGGCTATGGACTACTGTGATCTCCTGCCATTTATTTTACAATGCAATTTCTTGCAAGGTTTGTTTATACAGGGGACAATCACAAACTCAATCATCCTACATGATAACCCAGCATGCCGGCCTGCTATGCACCTCCTGGTAGGCCATTTGCTTTTTTCAAGGAGGATTTAATTCTGCTAGGTACCCTTTATCGGGCACAGGGATCTTTATCGTTCCAGCGCCATCTTCGCTCTTAACACGGGACCATTCGCTTAATGTTACTTCCGAACCACGGCCTTGTATTGATCATCAACTTTGCCTACTTTGTTGATGCCTAAACTTCGCCAAAGACAGGCTTTATCCCAAACTCCGGTGGATCAGTATTCACAAACAAATAGTAGGTTCGAGTTTGTCATGGCAGGCATGGGTATCGAACCCATTACCCTATCGTAAAGCGGACGCGAGCTTACTGAACCATCCAGACCCATCCCCTGTCTGCGTCAGGAAGTCGGCATAAAATATAAATATATCGATATATTGAATCATATGATATATCGAAAGAATATATCGATGTTTTCAATATATCGAATAAAATATATCGATTTTTTTGAGAAAAGCAATTTATAGGTTTTTAACTAATTATTAAAATTCATGAAATCAGCAGTTAATTTTTTTTTATTTAGTCGGTTTAGAACGTTTTTCTACGTTGTCCGACGCCTATTCTCCACCTCCTTCGATCCTGACAATCATCTTCTGTCAGATTTTTTTGATTCATTGATCTTTGGATTGACTGTTGCCATTCTAGTTTAGGACGCCCTCTTTTTCTGCGCCCTATTGGTTGCCATTCTAGGACCTGCTTTGGTAATCTTTCGTCGTTCATCCGTTGTACATGGCCGTACCATATCAGTTGTCTTTTAGTGATGTCATCCGTTATGCTTCCTTCGATTCCCATTCTTTCTTTTATGATCTCATTTCTTATGTGATCTGTTCTAGATATTCTCATTGATCTTCTTATTGCATCCATTTCGACACTTTCCATTTTTGTTTTGTATTTTTCTGTTACGCGACAAGTCTCTATTCCATACAACAGCGTGCTTTTCACCATTGTTTCATATATGTTAAATTTTACATTCTTTTTTATCTCTCTGCTCCATAAAATACTGTTAAGACATCCAATAACCTTTTTTGCTTTTACTATTCTTTTTTCCAGTTCTTTACAGTCTGTTCCTGTCTTATCAAATGTGACACCCAAGTATACATACTCATTGCATGGAGATATTAGTTGCCCATTGTCTAGTTCTAACTCACTGGATTCGTTTCCAATACATAAGTACTGTGTCTTGTCCACGTTCACTGTTAATCCCCACTTTTGGTATTCTTCCATTAACTTTCTCATCATATACTCCATATCCTCTTTATCATTAGCTACAATTACTTGGTCATCAGCAAACTGTAGTGTGTATATGGTAAATCGGTCGTTAAGTTGTATTCCCATGCCGTGCACTTTCCGTTTCCAGTTTTTTAGAGCTGCTGCGATATATATTTTAAAAAGAGTTTGAGAAATACAACATCCCTGTCTTAAGCCTTTTGTTACCAGGAATTCTTTTGAAAGTCGATTTCCAATTTTAATTTTAGATTTTGACCCTTTGTATAGTTCTTTTATCGCTTTTATGTATGTATGATTGATATTAGTCTGCTCTAGCACTGTCCATAGTTTTTCTACTGGAACGGTATCATATGCTTTTTGTAGGTCCACAAAGGTAACATGAGTCTCTATATTTCTGGCGCTCCTTTTCTCAATTACTTGTTTAAGACAAAAAACATTATCACTACAAGATCTGCCTGCACGAAACCCACTTTGCTCTTCTTCTTCTTGTTCATGAAAATCCTTCTCTATTAGATCTCTAAGAATTCTACCGTACAATCTACTGAGAGTACTGGTTACTGAAATTTCTCTGTAATTGTTGCAATCCAGCTTGTTTCCTTTTTTGTGTATTGAGGATATGAATGCAATTTTCCAATCATCAGGCACTGGATGTCCGTTTATGCATTGATTGATAATATATGTGAGATTTTCGATTAGTTTCTCTGATCCATATTTGAGCATTTCAGCATATATTCCTCCAGGTCCGCTAGCTTTTCCGGATTTAAGCTTTTTAATACTATTCTTTATCATTTCTTTTTCGATGATTACTTCCTCTCCGTGCACTTCTATGTCTCTCCTCGGAGAGGCTGCCAGATATTCGGGTCTCGTTTCCTGCAGCAGTCCCTTGTAGTGTTCTGTCCATTGTTCTGGTTTGATGATCTGGATGTTTACTTTTTCTTTTGTTGGGTTTTTTACTGTAGAAATGAATTTCCATACTTCAGAACTCTGCCTACCTCCTACGTGTGTATTGATATCGTGGCATTTGCGCTCGAACAGTTTATTTTTTTCTGTGCGTATCAAATTTCTTAGCTATCTTCTGGTTTCCGTGTAGATTTCTAGGTCTCTTTGTTCTTTAATACTGAGCCATTTCAAGTATGTGCGTTTTTTCTCTTTGACCATTTCCTGTATTTTCTCCGTCCACCACATCTTCCTATTATTTCTATTATCTTGGTATCCAACAGCTTCGTTGCTTGCTTCCTTCAAGCTTTTTATTATGTTTGTATATATCTCTTCAAATGAGTGATTTGTGTTTATTAATTTTTGATCTAATCGGTTCTGATACAATCTTTGAGTACTTTCGATTTCTCGACTTCTAAAGTTGTATTTTTGGTTGTCTTCGATGCACTCTAGGTTTTCATTTTCTCTAATACTTTCGTCCTTATTTGTTTTTCTTAAAGGGAATAATATTTTTGCTTTTACCAGATGGTGGTCAGATCCACAGGTAACACCACGAAGTGCTCGCACATCATACCACTTTATTTGCGAGTGTTGTCCACCTATAGCATAATAAATCAGCAGTTAATAAATATGAATATCACTATACTACTATATATTTCTGATCTGTAAAGAAGGAACAATTGAAATATAAATAAAACAATTTGAATTTGACCTCAGCTCTTCTTTAGTTATAATTTTTTCGGATTCATCATGGCCTTACGTTAACCGTGAACCCAGTGGAATATAGCCACTTGTAATTCAATAAGCTTTCGATATACACGGTGTTCCACTGAAAACTGTCAATGGCCTATATCTTCAAAACCACAGACTTCAAAATTTAAAACGATAATGAATTTGGAAAAACTCTCGGACACGTGGATTTTGTTTGCGAGGGGGACACTTTTTGGCTATTTTGAAATTGTTGTAGCACATCCCTTCGAGGGGTATACTTTACCCCTATATTTTGAATAGGGAAAGTGGGTCTGGTGATCTTGTTTTGAAGGTCTCTTGAATATCTTTACAACCGCTTTCAAATTTTCAAATTTAACATAGAGTGATAAAATAAAAATTAAATCCGAAAAATAGTCCATGTTAAATTTTAAAATTTTTACACGGTTGTAAGGACATTCAAAAGGTATCACCAGACCCACTTTCCCTATTCAAAATATACTTTACCCCTCGAAGAGGGTGCGTGCTACAAAAATGTCAAGATAACCAAAAAGTGTCCCCCTCGTTTTTCCAAATTCATTATCGTTTTGACAGTTTTATCGATACATCGATTAAAAAATATCGATATTTTTCGGAAATATATCGATGTATTAAAAAAATTGATATATCGTTGCCATTTCTACATAAGAAAGTAGAGGACTGAGGCCCCGGATACATATTGACATTCGTTTTGCACACACGTCAGTCAAATGTATTCAGGGCCTTTAAGTTACACCAAGGACAAATAATAATATTAGTCCTCAAAGAAATTGTACTCAAGGGGCTACAAGATGCATACGTGAGTTGGAACGGATGTAGGAAGACGAAAAGCGAAATAATGGTGCACTTTAGTTGAATTTGACTAATTTTAAGTTAATAGAGATAAGAATAAAGAACGATAAACTTGTAAGATTAATAAGTATTTTCGGGTACGCGTTTGGTTTAAACCAGGGTACCGTAGGATATTCCTTGTATGTTTAAAATTAAAATAAAATAGTAGTTTACTCTATTCTCACTTTAGTGAACTCAAAAAATAAACCGTTACGGTTTAATGGCAGTTTATATGACAAGCAAGTTATGATGGTCATTGCACGCAAAAATTAAGTTTCAGACGCAACCGAATTTTAAAATTTCGAAAAGTCTTGTATTCTTTTACAGTGGCGCACCCAGGAATGTGTCTTGGGGGGGCCCGACAGCTACGAAGCGCGCCCTCAAAAAACTTGCAACCAAAAAAAAAAAAAAGTCATCATGTCTTTATGTCTTTTCGCAACTGCGCCACTACTTGGGGTTGGGGGGGGGCCCGAAGCCTCCTGATGTCAAATTTTAAGGTATTTTTCATGTTTTCTCATCAAATATGTTGAAAATATATTAAAAAATCTAAGGCTTGGGGGGGGGCGGGCCCCGGGCCCCCCCCCTGGGTGCGCCCATGCTTTTAAAATATTTAAACTTTGCAGGTAAAATAGTGTTTGATACTCTTACGAGCTGATTAGATTTTGGTATAAATCCATTAATGCTAATGACAGTTTTTTGACAATTAAAGTTTTTAAAAATGCTAACCTTTTAACGGGGCATCGCATCAATATGCGGTTTTCGTAGTATAGTAGATTGCGTTTTGCTTAATAATTTTTGTTATTACCAAAAACTTCTTAGGAGCTTTGGTTTCTGAGCTATTTACGTAAAACTGTTTTCAAGGCTGTAGCACTCCGATGGCTCAGATTGGGTTTTGGTAGATACAGTGGACTATAATTAACATTGGCGCAAAAAATTCATTTAACTAGAGAAAGTAACTAATTTAAAAATTGTAGGTTAAATTTGAAAGAGAAATAAAATTGTGATATAGCCTCATGGAGAGGGACTTACCGCTGTTTTGAAGTTCCAAAGTGCAAGGTGTACACCTTTCCATAAGAGCTATGTGACTTGAAGTTCCAACAGGATGATGGCACGATAATGTTAATTATTTGCGGTATTTTAAAGTGAATTTTCACTATTTTTTAAATTTAAATTTTAAGGTTGTCGTTTTCTAGACATGGCGACGCGCAGCACGCTTTGTCTGTCTCTCAATCCTGCGCTTGCAGTTTTTTCGCACATGCGCACAGCACTTCACCCTCTATAGGAAACCATATCACTATATTTTAAATTTTATGGATATGTGAAAAACACGATAGAGGACGCTTGTAGTGCCAAAGTATATAAAAATAAAGAATTAAGAAATAAAATGATAATTCTTAAATTTAGAATAGAAATTACATTTTTTGCGTTTAATTCTCGCATTTTAATGCAATTTTGCTTTAGGTAAATTTTATAATAACTAATAGTTGACCCATTTACTTAGGATTAATATAAATTTAAGACTAATAATTTTATGTTCAAGTCAAAATTTTAGTCCATTAAAAATAGGAAAAATAAAAATAAAATTCAAAAATAAAAGAAAAATAAAGAGGTTTGTTATGGAAACCGAACAAAGGCTGATATATCATGGCTTCACTTGAAGTGTGCTAATAGGCTAGACAGGAAAATATCAGATCCATCATGGATCCATTTATTTTAAGTTGATTTCATATAAAATGAAATGTGTTGTGGATTTTTGTTTTTGGAGGACTATTTATTTACTATTTTTATTTGTTCTAGGTGAATTTTATAGAATTTTGCCTACTACAGCTAACTATTCACAATCCGAACGGCGTAATAGATCCGCACCCTGATGCGTGTGCCGCTAATGCACACTGTTGGAAAGGATGCATCAAAAATATGTATTCGTTTTTGAACCAAGAAATTCATCAGTACCTGAGAAGTGGTGTGAAGAACACTATGTTTTTTATACCACAGGATCATGGGAAAAGCACTGTGATATTTAATAGTTTTGTAAGGTTGTTTGTGGAAGTATCCAATCAGGTGAGTAACCCGTAACTTTAAATGCAATTATCTTGGAACGGTGTTTTTTGAAAAGTATCGTTGCGGTAAACGCGTTTGCGCAAAAACTATTTCTCCGATCAATCTATTTTTTGTCTTCCTAGCCCACGCATCAATGGCTAGAGAAGGTTTTGTTTTTTTTTCAATAACGCCGAGAATGTGTTATTTGGGTATATTTTGACCTATTTTAGCAATAACGTCGTGTCGTCTCTCGGTGTTTGTCTGTCCGTAACGCGATAGCTCCTAAACCACTAAACCGATTTTTGTAAAATTTTTCTGTATGTGTAAAACTATTGAGAATAATAATAAACCTCTTACTTACTTACTTACTTTCTATGAAATTTTCAGGTAAAATATTAAAAGGTAATTTTAAAATTCAGGTAATTTCTAAACATCTTTTTTAACGGAGCATCGTATCAAGATGCGATTTTTCGAAATATAGTATTACACGTTGTTTTAAAAAATTTGTGTTATAACCAAAAACTTCGTAGGAGCTTTAGTTTCTGAGATATTTAGAAAAATATGTTTCCAAGGTTGATATAGCATGGAGTTTACTTGGAATGGGCTAGGAAGGTATCAGATTCGTCATTGATCCATTTTTTTAAAAATTCTTTCTAATGATGAATATAAATATGTACAGGGTGTCCCAAATTGGGCACTTTTAGGGGGTTTAAGGTACTTCTAGGGGAGACAGAGAAAAACTGACCACGCATTGCGAGGCTCAAATTTCAAGGGAATACTTATAGTGAAAACCGCATTTTGAAATATCGTCTCGTCTTTGAGCTACGGGGGCTTTTTGAAAAGTCTGCATTTTTGAAGGGGGTCTATAACTTTGTTATTAGTGGAAATTTTGATTTGATTGTTTTGAAAAATTTGTGTTATAACCAAAAATTTCGTAGGAGCTTTAGTTTCTGAGATATTTAGAAAAATATGTTTCCAAGGTTGATATAGCATGGAGTTTACTTGGAATGGGCTAGGAAGGTATCAGATTCGTCATGGATCCATTTTTTTTTAAATTCTTTCTAATGATGAATATAAATATGTACAGGGTGTCCCAAATTGGGCACTTTTAGGGGGTTTAAGGTACTTCTTGGGGAGACAGAGAAAAACTGACCACGCATTGCGAGGCTCAAATTTCAAGGGAATACTTATAGTGAAAACCGCATTTTGAAATATCGTCTCGTCTTTGAGCTACGGGGGCTTTTTGAAAAGTCTGCATTTTTGAAGGGGGTCTATAAGTTTGTTATTAGTGGAAATTTTGATTTAGAGTAAATTGCAGTTTTATAGACTTTGTTACGAGGAATTCACCCGCTAAATTATATTTTAACTGTCACATTTAGTTTTTGAGATATGTCATAAAGTTGCATTTTTTCTTATGGAATGGCCTATATTTTAATTAATTTTCGAATTTGTCATTGAATTCTTTTCAAAATGATGTATCATATGTCATAGTTTCATTGAGCGGTTTAGGAGATATTCAGCTTTTTCACTTATTTCTAGTGCGCTATGATTTCCTGCTGAGGCAGGTCAAGGCACTCCAGTATTTTTATTATTTTACACAGTCAAAAATATAGTAACCCTAGTTTGGAAAAATTATAATTCAGCTGCCAGCCCTCAAAGCCTAGTTATAAAAAGTAACAAAAATGATACAAATTTTAAAATAAAATTAAAACGCTTTTGTGCAAAATAATTTCATATCAAAGCGTAATGTCAAATTGTTTAAACAATTGAAAACAATGAGAAAACGCCAAGACGCAAGGCCAACTTGATTTGCATAGTATAAGACAACAAAACTATAGGAGCATTGAAGTAGAATTTGACCGCAAGGCTTTCACGTCAATGGCGCATGACGTCATTCAACGCACACTAGACAAAAATAAAAAACTTTAATTATCTCCGAAACCGCTGAATCAAACTATGACACATGATACATCATTTTGAAAAGAATTTAATGACGAATTCGAAAATTAATTAAAATATAGGCCCTTACATAAGAAAAAATGCAACTTTATGTCATATCTCAAAAACTAAAAGTGACAGTTAAAATTTAATTTAGCTGGTGAATTCCTCGTGGCAAAGTCTATAAAATTGCAATTGACTCTAAATCAATATTATAGACCCCCCTCCAAAACGCAGACTTTTCAAAAAGCCCCCGTAGCTCAAAGACGAGACGATATTTCAAAATGCGGTTTTCACTATAAGTCTTCTCTTGAAATTTGAGCCTCGCAATGCGTGGTCAGTTTTTCTCTATCTCCCCTAGAAGTACCTTAAACCCTGTAAAAGTGTCCAATTTGGGACACCCTGTACTTAAACGATGTATTTTTCCACAAACAGATTTGTATTTAACCAATAATAACTTTTTTGTAAAATTTGTAACGTCAGAAAGTCGACTTAAATATCTCTTTTGATATAGGGCGGCTAAAAATATACTTTTGTTCAAATTCGGCAAAGTGAAATATATATACATAAATAAAGGCTCAAACTATGACACAAGCAAGAAAAAACAAAAAACTTTCAAATTATGTCAACACAACAATCCTTGTTTCAAATAAGTTTCGTGGCTAATCGGGTACAAAGGAGTTTTCGTTTCTCTCATATTTTTCCGTGGGTAGTTTGAAAGCTTAACCTCACGGGGGCCAAGATCTAATGGACACCTAATAAGTGTTGACAGTTAACTGTTTCGTCCTTATGGGACTCCTCAGAACACTGCTTGGGAGACTCCAGGATGCAGTGACCCTAGAGAAAACTCGCAAGAAGCGCCATCTACCGAGATACGAGAGAAACTAGAACAAGAGCAGGCGAAAACAAACTGCTATACATATTGATCAATGAAAAGATCGATTGCAAATAAAAATTAACAAACCATCCGTGACCTACGACAGCTCTTTTGTCTTTCAGGCCAGATTAACGCTGATTAGCAATTTTACCCGCCACCAGACACGTGAACGTCAATCAGCGGAATTTTTAAGCCAAATAATACTAACAAACGTGAAATTTAGTATTCGTTAAATTAAAAATCAAACAAGTTTCGTGGCTAATCGGGTAAAAAGGAGTTTTTGTTTCTCTCATATTTTTTTGTGGGTAGCTTGAAAGCTTAACCTCACGGGGGTCCAAGATCTAATGGACACCTAATAAGTGTTGTCAGTTAACTGTTTCGCCCTTATGGGACTCCTCAGAACACTGCTTGGTCAATGTGACACCCTTGCTAGGATAATTAGACGGTTTTGTCGCTAATCCTATGTAAATGTAAAGTTCACAGGATTCTTATATATTTAATAGTGGTTCGGTTCCTATTTTAGATGTTTGGTGATAAGGAGTCCTTAAACTATAGTACATCATTTACCATTGACATGTCATCACAAGGTCAACCACA